>WITN01000705.1:0-45890 GCA_015025155.1 Lactarius quietus | reverse complement strand
TGGCGTCAGGCTCATTCAGCTTATGGTGCGTCTTTAATTCGATTTCTCTGCTCTCTTCACCGACCGTTCGCGTTTCCTCTTCTTCCAGGAAATCATGGGTTCGTGATAACATGATCATTGTGTCTCCAACAGACGCCTCATTATCCTCAGGCGATACCTCTCTTGGCCGCTACAACAAAAACCCGCGTATGCGCGTACAGAAAGCAGAGAACGTGAACAAAGCATTAGAATTCATCACGTCTCGCGGGATCAAGTTGACTAACATTGGGCCCGAAGGTACTGCCTGGTGTTTCTTTCCGATTTTTCTACAATCAACTCCCCTTAGATATCATCGATGGTAGCGTGAAGCTTATCCTCGGAATGATTTGGATGCTCGTCCTGCGATTCACGATAGCAGATATCAAGTGCGGTGTTTTCCAGGTGCCGCATCCGTTCTTTGATTGTACCGCTGATCACATTTGTACCCTTAAGTCAAGAAGGCCTCTCTGCCAAAGAGGGACTGCTGCTCTGGTGTCAGCGTAAGACAGCGCCGTACAAGGAAGTCAAGGTCGAAGATTTTTCAGTCAGTTGGTCTGACGGACTCGCACTGTTTGTTACTTCGCAACTTTTTTCATCGCCTTGATTCGACTGTGCCATTCTCAGATGCGCCCTGATTCATTGCCATCGACCGGATCTACTGGACTACGATAAACTCGACAAGGCAAGCAGGGTCCTTTAACAGCTCCTGCATCTGGCTGACCTTTCGTAGTCGGATCGTCACGGCAATACCAAGTTAGCATTCGATGTTGCTGCTCAGTCGCTTGGGATCCCTGTCTGTCTCCCTCTCATCTCCCGAGACAAACAATGCTCACGTGTTGTGACAGCAACTATTAGAAGTTGCGGATCTCTGCGATTCTGCAACGCCCGATGAACCTAGTGTCATGACCTACGTCGCAAGCTATTTCCACGCGTTCTCGTCACAGGGTGCGCATTTTATTTTAGGCGCGCCAAAGGCAACATCCTCATACATATTCGAACAGATCAGGCGGAGACCGTTTCCCGTCGAATCGACAAGTTTGCAGATCTCATGCAGTCCATCTGGGTCAGCCGAAACGCTTACGAACGCCGTGTTCGAGCTGTGCGTGATTGGCCAAATGTCTCGAGACATTCGGCACAAATGTAATAGCCTCGTAGCTTCTTGCTGCTCTCACAGAGACACAAGAAACGTGGGCGTCGGTGAAGTTCGCCGGCACTTACGCAGACGTCAAAGAACACGCTGCAAACTTTGCAACGTACAAGCAGACAACGAAGAGAACGTGGGTTACAGAGAAACAAGATCTGGCTACCCTCCTTGGTAATGTCCAAACCAAGTTGAAGACCTACAAGTTAAGACCTTATATGCCGCCTCCTGGTCTTGCGCTCTCCGTCAGTTTATCACCTGCAACGATTTGCAGATCTAGACTGACGTCTTAACAGGACATCGACGATGCATGGGAAGTCCTTTTAGTTTCAGAGGTGCGACGCTCGAGGGCTATCAATGCCCAAATACGAGAGTGCGCTTTTCGCCAGATTTTGCAGCCCTGGTAACTCAGGTTTTGAGCAGGATTCAGGAAACTCTACGTAAGAAGTTTGCAGCACTAGCAGACGGGTTTCATGAGCGCTTGCGTGCCATCTCTGTGGAATTGTCTGTGGTGGAAGGTCCTCTAGAAGAGCAACAGCGCCAAATCGAGGAGATTCAGAAACGAATAACTGGCTTTTCGGGAGCTCTAGAAGCGGTAGAAGCCGCAGAGGCCGAGTGCGTTGCCGCAAAGGTCGAGGAGAACGACTACACCGTATTCTCGTGTCAGGACCTGGAATTCGAGCTCGAGTTGGTCGTGCAAAGCATAGCGAAGAAAATTTCCTTTATCGATAACCAGGTACGTTTTGAGCCTCCATCTGGCGCTCACGATTGACCAATGTTCTTGCAGATTGTCTCGCGCAACTTGACCAATCTGACTCCAGCACAGATTGAACAATTCGAGAGTACCTTCCGGTACTTTGATAAAGACGAGACGAACACGCTTAATCTCTCTGAGATGGCCGCCGCACTGGCTAGCTTGGGTATTGTCTACGCGGTAGGACCTTTTCTGCCTTCGCGATGCTACCCTAATGACGCTCTCTCGATGAAGGATGAAGATCTTGATATGCTCTTCGATCAACTGCTTCAAGAATACGGCGCTATCACCTTTGAAGCATTCATCAACTTGCTGGTATGCCTCACAATGCCATTCCTATGTCAGGGCTGGTCTGATACTGCGCGTAGGTGAATATCACAGAGGATCAGACATCACCAGATCAGTTGCGTGAGGCCTTCCAAGGGGCGGCGAGCAATAAGGTACGTTCTCGGAGGTGTACGGTTTTGGGAGAAGTGCTGATAACTGACTGTGTTGTACACTTAGCCGTATGTGACAGAGCTAGATTTACGTCTAGCGCACATACCGGCTAGCGCGATTGACTATCTGCGGGAGGTGATGCCGTCAACGCCGAATGAGGCGGGCGAGCGTGAATATGACTATGACTCGTGGCTGGACAGTGTATTCGAGTAGATGGCCGATTGATTATCCAATAATGGCAATTGCCGAGCATCCACTTATCGCGATACTAGTGAATCCTTTCTTTCAACTCTCCTTTACACCTACACCCACCATCCCCCCCCCTTTTCACCTTTATACAGAGCAGAGATGGTGCGAGAACCTATCCCATTTTATATTTCCGCTAGCATGTTCAATTACTTCCTAGTCGTCCGGAGTCGCCGTGAACGAAGAGTGCCTGACAAAGTTCCAGGAGCTGAAACTTGGCAAGAAGATCAAGTACATCATCTTCACTCTCAATAGTAAACAGACGGAGATCATCATCGAGAAGACGTCGCAAGGTGACTATGAGGACTTCCAGGAAGATTTACCTGCGAACGAGTGTCGCTGGGGCGTGTTCGATCTTGAATACAGGATAGACGTACCGGAAGGGGAGCCTATAGTCAAGCGCAATAAACTAGTCTTTGTCTCATGGTACGTTCTGACTTTATTTCTCACAAAAAGTCGACCTCTTTTTTTTTGATATTCGGGCTTGCGATTGCTTGCGATCAACAGGTCACCCGACGGGGCGAAGATCAGAGACAAAATGTTAGCTGCCTCCTCCCGAGAGACGCTGAGGAAAGCCCTCGTCGGTGTACCCGTGGAGGTCCAAGCCACCGAATATAGTGAAGTAGCTAAGGAGGCGGGTACGTACCCCGCTCGTGCTCTGTCAACAACCGCTTTCTCACTGGTAACTTTACCGCAGTCGTGGAGAAAGCAAAGCGTGCCGGTGGGAATTATTGATAGATCGTTCGATCGTGCCCCATTTGTCTCCATGTCTGTACAACCTTAGTACCAGTCTCGAAGTATTGCTTGCAGAAGGGAATGAAGTTTCGCTACGGTTGGAAATAAAGCCTCAGCACATTACTACACAATTTATACGACTTGTTTGTTTCTCTACGACGGACAACATTGAGTCTTTCGGACATGATTGTTTGGGGGATAACAAGGCACACTCGCGAATGAGGTGGGGATGGAATGCGTTGTTTATTCAAGAATAAGGTATGGACAATTTAACATCCTCGGACCCAAGACGCAAGTGCTCAACCCTCGAAAACAAATTGTGCACCAACCTTGTGCGCAGGTCCTGCAGCACCAGTATCATTGAGCCGCTGTGTGTCGATGGCAACACCGAAGGAGGCCTTGACACCAGGACGAAGTGCTTGAGTATAACCTAGGAGTCATAGTACCATGAATGACCGCAGCACGACAAGAGCACAAACCATGCTTACCAAGGGCTAGGATACCGGAGTTGTTAATTTTAGCCTTGACGAAAGCAGCCGAATCAAGGTAACTAGGAAGTGATTCGAGTCGTGCCCGAGGAGATAAATAAATAAATATAACTTACGTCTTGGTGCCAACCTCGAGAGCAACGGCGGGAGACGTTGCCTTGGCGTCGTAGACGGCCTTGGCACCAGCTTCAACGTCCGGGCTCACGCGGTGGTAGTAGCTCGCAGCAAAGGTGCTGATGTTGGAGAGAGCGTGGAGAGTAACGGCATAGTCGGGCGCGGAGAAGCCGAAGGCACCAGAGTACTTTGTGACACGGCCCTCAGTGACGTTGTATGCGGCCTCCGCACCAAAGAGGAAGCCATCATGGCCCACCACGGCATCGGCGGTAATAGTGGGGCCCTGCGATGCGAGAGAAAATGGGGAAAAAAGAGTAGTCGTGAGTCCGCAGGGTGGGAAAGGGTAGTGACGGTTGTGTAACGAACCTTGAAGACGTCAAGAACGGCGCGGGAGTGAAGGCCGGGCTGCTTGTAAGCTGCACCGAGAAGCACAGACTTTGAGCCCTTGTCGGGATTGAGGACGGTGGTGGTGTCGAGCTTGAGGCCCTTGGCGATCTGGTTCTCGAGCTCGACTTGGGTGCGGAGCGCGTTCGAGGTAGACCAGGCCTGGGTGAAGGTGAGGCCGTGGTGCTTGTCGGTGTACTTGCCCTCTAGGTTGCCAGCGACGAAGGAGGATTTTGAGTCGCGGTTTCCATCGACCTTGAAAGAGACGTTGGAGGGTGTGGCGGTCTTAACCTCGAGGGAAGTGCCAGAGAAGTAGTAGTCCTTGCCAAGGAGATCATTGGAGGACTTTCCGAGGTCCTGTATACATGATGGGGTGATTAAGAGAATTATTATGATTTTTCCTCTAAAAAAAGAGAAACAAAGCACAAACCTTCCAAGATGGGGGAACGGGTTGAGGGAGAGACATTTGTTGTGTAGAAAGAGAACGAAGGTGGTGAGTTGGCAAGCGGACCGAGGAAGGAAACTTTGGACGCGTCGGTCTTTTGGCCGTCGAACCGTGGGAATACCTTGGCTGCCGAACTTAAGCATGGCCGCCACAGCCGTAAAGTATATCTCTGCCGACGTACGTCAACCCGAGCCCCTCCTCGCCTCTCTCATCCGTCTGCAGGACCTCGCTGGGATCATAAGAAGCAGCAAGCTTCCTCGCAAGGATTATCTGGTCGTCGACGTCCGCGATGCCGATTTCATCGGAGGACACATCGTAAACTGTCGCAACTATCCCTCAGTCACCTTCTTGGACAAGCTAGACGATCTCGTCAAGGATACCAAAGACGTGCCACAGGTTATCTTCCACTGTGCTCTCTCGCAGCAACGGTGGGTGTCAATACACACATTCTTTCCCGCTGAATTGCTTTTCATGAGTGTTTAGCGGCCCCAAGGCGGCACGGGTGCGGGGACAGTTCCCAGTTCGACCACTGACCACATTCTGACCGCTGTCTTCAGCAATACAAAGACCGGCGTAACCAGCTGCGAGATGACAACGATACCCCATACGAGGTCGTCATCCTCCGCGGAGGATTTACTGCATTCCAGGCAAAATTCAAGGTAATACCTAGAACGCTCCACAGATGTCCTCCCAACTCACCGGAGGTAATGGCCCCTATAGGACGACCCACAACTAGTTGAGAATTGGAACAAGGATATCTGGGAAGCCGCTTGGTCGGATTACTGATAGGTCGCGATGACAAGTTGCTTAGTTGCGCCATCATGACTCTATCTCGGTCAATTTGCCCAGTTTAGATCGGAATCATATGCTCTCGACACGACGAAAGTGTTGCTATAGATGTACGACCCATGTTTTCGAGTAGTGAATATACCATTTGTAGGTTGCACTCTCCGTTATCGAGCCTCGGAGTCCTCGGACGGCTTGGCCATCACCCGCTTGGGAAGCTGCTCAACGATGGTCTGCACGCGGCGCCGCTCCTCTTGAATATTCCGCTGACATATCGTCCTGCGTTGTGATAAGCCGCGTTTAGACGGGCCCGTGCCCGGGGCGTTAGACGAGGAACAACATACCACGTCCCAAGGGAAACCAGCATGAACGTCCCCATGGCCCAATTGCTCGCCGCGAACGGGCCTATATCGCGTCAGTCAGTACGTTTGTCCGGCACGGAGAAGGGAGCAATGCGTGCGCAACGTACCGACGCTGAGCCCACGTACGACGCCGATGCCCACTCCACTCGCAATCCCGCTCAAGAGGCTGTTACGCGCGCACGGAATTTCGCCGATACGCTCCAGGTCTTCGCGTGGCGACAATCTCTACTAGTGCACGACAGTGTCAGTGAGAGCGTCGGCACCGCAAGTAAAAAGAGGGTGTGTGCGCGTCGCAAAGAAGGGGGAACGATGATGCACCTTGAATGCCTCGCGCACATCGGACCAGTAGTTGCCCGTCGTCTCAGTCTGGAAGATTGGACGGCGTGGCGTCGGACTAGTTGTTCCTGGCGGTGGATTGAGGTCTTCGGATGGTTGTTGCGCGGTCATGGTTTGGTTGTGACGGGCCGCTCGTGTGACTTGGTCACTGACTTACGACTTGAATTCGACAGACACCAAAATAAAAATGCAAAATAGTTGTATAAAGACGTGGTTGAGAACAGGTGTATTCCGTCAGGTCAGTGAGTATGTCTATTCCCCACACAACCCTTTGTTTCACAGCTCGTTCATTTGGATGCCTCGCCAACTGCCACCTCCTTTGGTGTACACAATCAAGTCTATTGGTTGTGCGAATCAACGAAACGTAACATACCTCAGTGCTTTGCTCAGGTGGCGACTTTGATTCCTCATCGCTCTGAGAAGTGCCATCAAGTGGCTTTTCGCTCTGCTCATTTTCGGTCTCGCTTGTTTGGCCCGGAGCACCGTCGTCAGATTTTGGGGACTCGGAAGCGTCAGCTTCACCCTGCGCCGCTTCCTTGGGGGAATCTTGCGTCTGCAACTCCTCGGTGATCACGAAGACGATAGGAGAACGGGCACAGACGTACAACAGCCTGGGTGATGGACTCCTTCACTTCTTCAAGTGGGACTTCTGTACCTTCGTCATCTGTCATTGTCGCCTCGCTCTGAATTGGTAAAGTCGTTGAGACATGCGAACAGTGTTTGTTTTTGTGAATGTGGCGTACATTCGTTGGTTCTGGTGGAGGAGACGTGCTGGAGACGCTCTCTGCGTGAGCGTCATGGCCAGCGGCACTATGCGCCTTATGCGAATTGGACGCAGAAGGCGAAAGCAAATATACTATCTAAAGAGCAGAGCGCAAGTGTTCGGATGGATGGGGACGTGACACGTAGCCACTGGTGGGAGACTGACCGTCGGGACGAAGACGAGCGTAGACCCAATCTAACAGCGGCGCCGTTAGACTGAGGTCAAACCGAACAAGGAAATGATGGAAGGACATACTATCCATGGCATGTCACCACTGCTACTGTTGGACGCGCCATGTGTGTTAGAACTAAATTGCCTACGCGCGGTTCCATATGCTTGGCGATGCACGACGCGACGCAGAGCCGGAGCGAATACGCGAGCACCTAAACGAGAGGCCATGATGTGTCGACCGCCTGTATGGATGTTGCTACGCGAGGATGAGTGGGTCGAGCAGTGGGACAGCGAACGGGAAATGACGCCGAGGAAGTCGCCGAGAGGGCCGGAGTTGGTGGAAGGTGCCGGCCGTGATGGATGTGATAGTGATGACGTCGCGGTTAGCGTTATTTTGTTTGTCTGCGGAGAGGTGGTATCGCGTGCGCCTTTGTGTCTATCGATAATAATAAAAATTAATTTATCGGTGAGCCTCGCGGGGAGACGCAGACAGACCACGTAGCGATTGCCGAAGGGGGCAGGCAGAGTCAGTCTTGCGAGTGCATAGCAGCTCCTGCCCAGGGCTGCCAACCGTTTCCGGAAACTAGAGCCAAAGCTTGCCACCGACCATACCTCTTCTGTCCTCACCAGTCCTCGCCTGCCTTCACCACTACCCACTCACTCGGACTACATACTCTTCCACCTTTACTCACTCTCACCCACACCCACTCACATTTACAATCTCTCCACTCCCCCTTCCACATGGCCGAGTTTTTCCTCGGTGAGCCAAGCGAGGCCCCCACCACGCTCAAGCGAAGGGCATCCTCCACCTTTGACAGTAGGGGCGACAATTCGCGCAAGCGACTGAAAGAAGACCTTCCCCCCAACGAGACCACAGATCCACAAGCGCCCGCACTCATCTCGGGTAGTCAACTTGCAGATGACCTCGAACAGGAGCTTTTTTGTGGATGCTGCTCAGCCGTGCTCTATCGTCCTGTCATCGTCTATCCGTGTCAACATTATTTCTGCGGCAGGTGACGTCGATCACCCATACGACGATTCTGGCTCATTTCACTGACTCATAAACTTGATTCCCAGCTGCTGCCTACTCTGGGTTCGCGTAAGTTTCCACCCCAACTTTGCTCTTTCTTCCCAAAACCCAGTGCGCGTGTGGTGTCACAGGTGCACGTTGTTGCAAACATCCGCTCTTCCTTCGACCCCCAGACTGTGCTTTCTTACTAATCACCGTTCTCCTTTACATTGCAGAATGGCGGCACCAATTGTCCCGCGTGTCGTAGCACTTCTACCAGTGTCTCTCCTTCGCGCGTGCTTCAAATCATGGTTGATGTCCTCCTACGCGCCGATCCTTCTCGCGCACGAACTGACAGGGAGAAACAGCAAGCAGACGAGATATACAGGCCAGGGTTGACATTCCGGGTTCGCATATAGTTCTTTCTCTTCACCGAACACCCCCCCTTTACCGAGCTGAGACGAGCAGATACCAACTCCGCGCGAGGCATCGCCCGAGCCCACGATCCCTCAAAGCGGAGAATTTGCACGTCCCTGCCCGCACTGCATACCTGGAAATCGCCACGGATGGCAATGCCCGAATCCAGTGCCAGACCCGAGTGCGGATCCAGAACACGCGTGGCCCATGGAGGAAGGTGCACCGCCGGGACACGCTTCCTGCGGAAATTGGTCCGCCGCTTTCTCTATATTTGTCCTGTGCTAGTTTACTGAACCGGAGAATCTTCAGCGAAAATTTACTTGCAATCGACGCGCCTACCACGACAAAGTGCGACATGTGCCAAGTTTACTTCTGTGGTATTGGCGTGCAACATCGTTGCGTCGCCGTCTTCCTCGAGAATGCACAACCGCACGGGATGACCGACGTAGGCGACCTTATCCAGTCCACTGAAGTATACGAATGTTTCGACGGGAATGCAGTCGAGGTAGAGATCATGCTAGACTATCTTGGCAACCAACACATCACTCCGCGGCATATCTACGGCGAGGCTAGTCCTCCTTTATTTTACTTGACCGAAACATTGACCGGACCTATCCGTCACAGATCCTGCAGTATATTCAATCGCAACCACGCATGTTCGCCCCGCTGATCGAGCTCGACTTATTTTTGGACGTCCATAACGTGCCACCTGGTCCCGAACCTGGCATCGATGCCCCGCGCGAGCGGATCTGCAGGATGTGTGCGACAGAAGTGCTTCTCTATGGCCTGAAGGACTGGTGGGTCCGCGAACGAAAGAAAGGCTTCCTCGACACCAGTGTCACCGAAAGACCAGACTGCCCAGAGGGTCCAACGTGTCGTCGACAAAAAGAGCATGGTGCGTTCGTTTCTATTTTTTCTTTGCATATCTAGATGACTCATGTTGCCAACCAATGTAGTGCACGCACGAGAATGTACGTTGTTACAGCAATGCTGCTTCCCTCATCTCCTTCTCGTACTGATCGGCGATCGCTTCGCTCGTTGCAGTCAACCATGTATTCGACTCCACCTCAGGTGACTCGTTGCCCGATCTACCACCGGCCTCTTCGCCGCCTCCCTCTGCACTACCCCTTGCTGAAGGAGACGTACCTGGCCCATCCTCCACACAAACGTCTCGGACCATGCGCTCGCATGCCAGCCTTGACTCGGAGGGGATCGTCGACGAGGCGCTCACAGGTATAACGCCTGAAGAGCTGCCCTCGCTTCCGCCGCTATCAGAGCTTGCCATTGTAGCTGCCGCCGCAGCGGTTATTGATAGTCCGACTCACTCGCACAACATCCTCGACATTTTTGACGTTCTTTAAATTGAGCAATATCGCTTCTCATCCGTCCGAAATGAAACTCAGAGGATCTCCCCCCCTTTTTTATATATTTCTTTTTCTTCGTGAACACATAAGTAGTATCAGCCGCCGCAGTCGTTTTTTCCCCTGTACATTGCTCCCTCCATCTCCCTCACTCTCATTTTTCTCCCCTCACAAGACAACATGTCTCCCATAATCACCCTCTCTTTCGGGTTTTGCATCTCTCTAGCTCACGTCAGTCACGAATAGATACGTCGTTGTTTTTCGAGAAATCAAAAGAAGTTCATTTACAACATCGATTCTAGGGAGGCAAGGGATAATAATAGGTTATAGTTATAAAGGTACAGTCCAATCATAGATTTGAGCAATGCGAGAGAACATAAAAGAAAAATTAGGTTAGGTTAGTGAAGATGAAGATGTGCAGACAAGAGCCATAATACTCCCAAAGGTATATCTATCTCAGCCATATGCGACGATGCAATTGACGCGAGCGCGAACGCTTCTACAACGAAGTCAGGCCTCCATACATCGTGATTTCCTCCTCCCACACATGCTTCTTCTCATTGCTTCTTACCGTGTACTCGCTGGAGTTGTCCGCCTTTCGGCGCTGCGCCTCGGTACGCCGCCTAAGTTCCACCGCAAGCCGTTCCTTGCGCGCGCGCGCCTCTTCTTTCTTCCGTTTCTTCTCTTGCTCCTTCTGCGCCTTCGTAGGCGGCGGCGCCACGATAGTCGCCTTGGACTTGTTCGCGAACGGCCAGCTGATGACACCCACGCTGCTGACGCCGACGTCTTCGTCCCCGCCAGTCGAGCTCTCCGTCGAGAACGACGAGTGCGACGGCGACTCGGGCGGGCACAGCGCCATCATCGCTGTAGTAGTGGGCGTGGGCGTTAGAAGATCGGTGAGAGGCGGTGACGCGGTGGTGGTGGCGGTGAGCAGCACGTTCGTCACCGTGCCCGTCGGCGAGTGCGTCTCGGAATGGTAAACGCGGGATTCGAGTGGGCTCGGCTCGCCGCGCGGAGTGATGACGACTTGCGGCGCCTCGCTTTCGGTTGGTGCGGATGGCGACAACGTGGACCAGTGCTTCCTTGCAAAAGGCGGCTGGAGCGTGTGCGCGCTGCTTTTGGCTGGTGCCGACAAGCGATGTAACTGATCCTCAGAGGTGTTGACTTCGCTGATCACCGATAGGTGAGAGCTGGGTGAGTTTGAATCGGCGAACACGCAAGAATGCGCCGGCGGACTGTGTGGTGGGGTATGGAGAGCCGAGATTTGGCTGACAGCCGAGTTGCTATTCAGCGAACTGTGTGATGGAGAAGTCAAGGGCGGTGTCTCTGGACCCCGATCGCGAGAATAGCTAGCACGTTTCCGGCTGGGGAGATGGAAGGACGGGAGGGATGATGACACCTTGCCAGGCTGTGCCCCATCCCCCTCTGATTCTGAAGTTGAGGTGGGGGAGAGCCTGCTACCGTTTGTCACAGTCGGTGGTGGTGGTAGTAGTAGCGGTGGCGGAGGAAGACGAGGAGAAAGTACGCGACTATTTGGTGGGCTCATGCGGAGTGTGCTACGTGCCGGAATCTTCGGTTGGTGGATGGGATGGGGATCAAAGTCGCCGGTGTCCATCACGTCCGATGTCGGTGTACTGATTATTGGCGCATGCGATTCGGCAACGAATGCTAGCTCCTCATCCATCACGCCAACATGACTCATCGATGATCTATCTTGACTGCTGGACTGCTTCACGAGGAACAACTGTGAAGGCTTTGACCCCGATGCAATTTCGCGAGTGGAACTGTCCGGTTCTTCGAGTGCACATCCTCCATTAATTACTTAACCATAGATCGATTCCGAGGTAGGCAGCCTACCGTCTTTCGTATTCGTAGCCACGTTTCCCCGAACTACACCCCCACCACCTGTCTGTCTCGGGTCCGTCGATCGTAAAAGGGCCTCTGACATGCCCCGCGGGCGCGCGGTCGAAGGTTGATCTCCAGCACCACCGTGACCGTTTCCTGAATTTCCATTCGTGTCAGGTGTACGACTGGGGCCACCTTCCCTGTCTTGACGTGAGCGCCCTGATGGTCGTTTCTGGTTATACAACTACAAAAAAAAACAGCGTCAATGCACGCAAAGATATTCGCGTTATGAGAGTCAAAATACCATAACAGTCTTCAAGGCCCTAGAAGTCGACGGGTTAGATCCACCGTAACGCCAACGATTAGACACGTACCTTATTTGAAGGCTTCGACAGCTACACAAAGTAGCAACTTCGTAAACACCGACAGACGTGGAATTTGACAGGGCGCGGTGCATCGCGTGCTTGACGAGGGATTGCAAATGCCCGAGGTCGTAGTTGGTGGCCAAGACTAGCAATGCACTTAACACGGCGGGCGCATGTTGCAGCGGGGTGACGAGAGCGAGGGAATAGAAATACTGAACAAGGGCGAGAGTGATGGGGTAAGGTTCTGAGAGAGAAAGTTGTCGTGGGGTGAGCCGAGGATCCAATCTAGGTTCTTGCGTGGTGTTTGGGACGTCAGGGAGGGCGACGTGCGTCGCAGAGAGGGGAAGAGTCTCGAGAGCTTTGGCGGCTCCCTGGAGGAATAACCGTCGTTGTTCCTTGAACCACGGCCACCGATCTTCAAGTAGTTTACGTGAGCACTTGACCCTGCGGTCATCGTCACAGACGATCTCGAAGTCTGCCAGGATGCCCTCTTCGAGAGCGGCTAGCCCCATCTCTTGCATCCTTATGTCCAACTCTAGGCGCGGCGGTTGGTAGATACCAAACGCTTCCAGATCGATCATCGCAATGTGGTCCCAACTCAGAAGGCGACGATTGTAATCATCAACAAGACTTCCTTGTCGGTTGCCAAAGACGATGAATTTGTTTGCTTTCGCCCACAAACCGCTGCGGAACCACGAGCCCGTTGTAAGTGTGCTGCCTGGATCAATGCGAGTCCAGCTCATGTCGATCAGATTTAGTGCCCAAACAGAGAAAGATTGGAAGCTGTGCGCGAGGTACGTTCCCGCGATGATGAGATGCGTTCCGAGAATGGCGCCGGCGGGAAATCGCAAGCCCGGAGGAAAAGCGGGACCGTTCATGTTTGATGAGGCGTCTCTGACACTAAATTCGCCATCGGGAGATGGTGTGAGTATTTCGAGTTCACGTTTTACGTCAGTAAACTAGCGAAGACCGCGGTAAGAGCGAAACCGGAAAAATGATGCGCGACTAATTAACTTACGTTGTAATTGCTATACAGATAAATCTCATTCGGGAAGTCGTCTGTAGACTGTGCTGAATAAGGAAGGTGAATGTGGGTGTCCCGTGGTGGTGTATGGGAGGTTGGAGCCAAAGTCTGTTGACTGGTGCGGAAGAGAGGTTTTCCATGAGTAGGAGAATGATTACGAGACACCTCTTGTGGGAGGTGGACACGCAAGTCCGCGGAAACCGCTACGCTACGGTATGTTCCGCAGTGCCGGGGGTAATCGCGCCTAAGCACCCAAGTCCTGGCAGGCAGGTCATAGATGTAAACATCATCAAGCCAGACGCTATCCAAATCCTGACCACCAATGATGAAAAGCCTATCCCCAGAAACAGAAGAGAGATGGGCATAGCGAGGTTTGGGAAGTGAGATAAGAGGGTTCTCCTTCAGTGACCAAGATGGGGGCATCCAACGCTTGGCAGGGATATCGTAGAAGCAGACATCATTCAAGACACAGAGATCCTCCGCTCCTTCGTCGGCTTCTGGCTTCAACCCCATACCGCCGAATATGATGAGGTATTGATTCCCTGGCAAGGATAGTCATTTGCTGTACCAGTTAAGTGGGGACTTGGGCTCACAAGAGTCTGCGCTATGAAAATAGCGCTGAGCCGGGGTGCTATCGTCGGTGGGAGCAACGATCTTTTCCCAGACTAAAGTCTTGAGGTCGAAGACATACATATCTGTGACCATTCTACGTTCGGTCACGAGACGGCCGCCCTGCGGTATGAACGCGAGATGAGATCGATGCGGTGCAGATATGGGATGGGATGCGTACATAGAGATAGACCTTGTCTCCTACTACTGTAGTTGACGCGCCCTATGAGTGATGGAAAGTGAGCAGGACTGATATGAAACGGGAAGGCATGATGCGTACGACCAGTTTCGGAGGAACCTCGCCCGAAGTTTTCCTAGAGAAGGTGGTGAGATCTGAGACGGAGTGCATATCTAAATGCACGGTGTGCGTCGGACGCGTTGTGAGTGGGTGATGGAGTAGGGGGTTTAAGAGAGGTAGAACCGATACCGAAAACTCGATTACTTTGGCTTTGGCCGTAACAGGTACCTATTTTCGGTTATTATTTTATTATTCCTAAATGGAGTTATTCTCTCTCCCCCCTCGCCCGCTTTGCTCGAGCTCGCGTCGCACCTTCCATTGGTTGCGCGCACCCTCTGCCAACCGTGGGCACCTCCGCGGCCCTGGATATACCTCGGCCACACATTTCCCCTTTACTCATATTGCAGAACATTCTGCACTGGCTTGGCCTCCGTATCCGTAGTGTACCTCAACTCACCCATCGCCACTTTCATATGGACGTCATCATCCAGGCTTCCCCCGATAAGCTAACCGTACTTGCTCATCAGCAGTATGACAGTTCAGAGAATCTCTCCCCTTCCAATGTACCTCCCAATCCTCTCGATCTGTTTCGCCAATGGTTCACTTCAGTGCAAGGTACAGTCCATGAACCAGAGGCGATGGCCTTGTCGACCGCCTCTCCAGAGGGCATCCCATCCACCCGGATCGTGCTTCTCAAACAGGTCGACAGCCGCGGCTTCGTCTTTTTCACGAACTACGATTCTCGCAAGTCGCGCGAGATGGCTGCGAACCCATATGCATCGCTGGCACTCTACTGGCGTGAGGTACATCGCCAGGTGCGAGTCGTCGGTCGAGTCGAGAAAGTCTCCAGGGAAGAAAGCGAAGCCTACTTTCGCAGTCGCCCGTTGGGAAGCCGAATCAGTGCTTGGGCTAGCAACCAGAGTTCGGTCATCGCGGAGGACGAGCTCGATCGCAAAATAGAAGACATAGAGAGGCGTTTCGCCGTGAAGGACGGTGACACTGAAGCAGAGATTCCTCTTCCTGACCATTGGGGGGTTGGAGGATCGTCCCAAGGTAAGCCTTACACACATACCCTTCGACTCAGCTCAGAGGGCTGCATTCCAGTGAAGTAGAATTTTGGGTTGGTAAACCCTCTCGGCTGCACGACCGAGTCCGGTACCTGCTCCTTCGTAAGGAGGGCCCACCAAATGACCCACCAGAGTGGAAAATAGATCGACTGTCGCCTTAATCATTGAAAAGCTTAGCGGAAACAACGTAATATATGGCTGGTCCATTGGATGTTTGTGCGGGGGTCATGGGAGTTATGTGAGGCTAGCCATTAATTCAGAGCGCATCCTAAGGTTTCATGGTTATCCAGAGCGCAGTGCACGTTAGAAGTTTGGAAATGGCAACGACACCTCCTGTCACCCAGTGTCAAGATAACAGTTACTATACCGTTTCCTCGCAACATTGGGAAAATTCGTTTCTACCCTTTAATTCCGATATGTATTTGTACAGCGCTCAGCTCTCCACCAGATTGCTCTCTTATTTAGCAAACTGAGGGTGCCTCTCCTCATGATATGGGTTGCAGGCACGCCAGCTGAATCCATAAACTGGGTTCGGTGCTTCCCGATCAGGAGTTTACAGAGACAAAACTGAACTGACTTTTTGGGTATCGTAATATTCGTCTCGGTTGATCCTCCTGGGCACTGTTTGATGCAATTATCGGCTTTTTGTCAGAGTGCTGCAGGTTCAAGAGGAGAACACCTGTAGAGGGCGGACGGGAATCTGATCAAGAAAAGCGTAAATCGATGCGCTGATTGTGTGGCGGATACTAGTTGTGTTGAGGCACAGGACATACATTGATTATGCTATATTGCATGTTGCCTTGATGCCTTGATGTATTATGTTGCGCTCTCCCCTCCGAATAGGAGGATATCAAATGTTCGACTAGGACCGTTGCCGTCACTGTTATTCTGCGCTGCTCTGTTAGCCTGAGCATGAAATGAGAGCAGTCCGCCAGCCTCGTTGAACCGTCATCGCGTCATCTCACACGTCCCAACTTGGAGTAGTGTTTTGATAGAAAACGCCTGGTACGTTATTATTCCTGGTCCTCATACAGTAAGCCCGATCTTTCTCCCTACTTTTTTTAATCGCAAGCTTTCCCCCATTCCCGGATACTGGTATCCTATGGCGTCTTCTCATCTAGAGTCCGGCGCTGAGCCTATGATCTTCTTAATCATACTCCCACAAATGCCGTCTGTCGGTTTGTTATCCCCGCATGTCTCACTATGCCCGCATACAACTGATTTCTATGAAACGGCGCTCTGTAGCGATGATTCAGTCACGGTCTACGTACCCGCACTGGCAGCAAGGTTCAGATACCAGGCCTCATTACCCCACCTCCCCCCAACCCCCGCTGTCCACCCTAGCCGGATACTTCGAAGTAATTTGTCCGCATCTGACCTCCGCCGAATATGCCCGCAGCGAGGCGCCATACGCGAGGTTGGCGCGTCTCTGTGGACGGTGGAACTCCTGAAATGACTCGAGGTATGCCAAGCGTCGACTGGCTCGCTGACTAGTGGAACGACGCTGCATACATGGCCCATCGCGTGGTGATCAATGTGAGCCACGTCTTTGTGCACATGACAGATCCAGCGATCAAGAAGCACGTCAAAGCGCGTGGCAATGCTAATCGAAGGTATGCTTCCATTCAGGATGCTCATGGAAAGATGCATCGGCCTGACTCTACTTGATTTCCGCTTTCCGCCCCGAACAGACGGGGGCGTCATCATTAGCGCGCATCTGGAGCTCGAGAACCTTCGTGGGTCGTTCCCGCATGGATCTGTACTCATGGCCATGTCCCACTATGTCCCCCTCATACATGAGGTTTGTTGCTCACAGTCTGCTTGCCTTTATTAGCAAAATACAAGCACTTTCACAGTCGCTTAAACATCGCTTTTGGCCTTTCCTCTTTTAAGTTACTCCCCCCTTTCCATGCCCCCTTCAACTGCCTCCTTTAGTGTTTTGCGCCTCTTGACCCATTCATTTTCTTTGGAACTTTATCTAACAGGCTCTTTATATGTTTTTGCTAGAGTAGAATTTTAGAAATTAAAATGCGATCTCATGTGCTGCTGTGCATGGTGGTCAATGTATACTATGGGACCCACCTGCATCAGCAAGATGACATCTGCTGAAACATCTGGCTTGGCTGGGGGTGCTGTGATGACTAGCACCAGGCATTGCCAGAAAGCCTAGTTATAGTGCAGCCACGACTTGACTTGGGCTATACAATGTTTGCTCAATAACTAAGGAATGATTAATTTTATCTCTTAGAGTTGGCAGAGGACCCCTCAACTTCTAACATGTTCTATCCCCACTCAATTTTGGAGTCAAACTGCCTCAAAATCGACTTATTTGGAGTCCTGCAATGAATAAAATAGTTAAAAATATGAAAATATTTGTGGGGATAGAACATGTTAGAAGTCAAGGGGTCCTCTGCCAACTCTAAGAGATAAAATTAATCATTCCTTAGTTATTGAGCAAACATTGTATAGCCCAAGTCAAGTCATGGCTGCACTACCTAGTTATACAGTCAAAAATGTCATAATGCATATTTCTGATAATGCATAGGATTTGGTCTCAGAATCTTAGAATACATAGGGAAATTTGGAGATATTGCATAATGCATAATGCATAGACAAATTACTGCCAAATATGCATTATTGAGCACATAATGTCACAAGGTATGGGTGATTTAATCATAGAAGCCTGCATGCATATAGATGTAATGTCTTGGGAAAGCCCATCAATGATGGTGAACATATATCACACAGGGGCCCATGAATAAAATTGCTGAGTTGATTGGATGGGGCCAGTGCCATTTCTCTACCATGCTGCTGAACTTCATGCATGGGCCCCTTGACATGGCTGACAAGTTTGGGCTATTGTGTTGATGAAGCCCACACAGGCACAGGAAGAGAGACAGCACGTATATTATGCATGGACCCACACGTGCAGCTGCCGACTTGGTTGGATGGGGCCAGTACCATTGCCATACCATGCTGCCGAAACTCATGGATTGGCCCATTGACATGGGTGACAACTTTGGGCCATTGCATTGATGAAGCCCACATGGGCACAGGAAGTGACACAGTGTGTATATTATGCAGGGGCCCACATATACAGCTGCTGACTTGGTCGGATGGGGCCAGTGCCATTTCTCTACCATGCTGCTGAAATTTGTGTGTGGGCCCCTTGACATGGCTGACAAGTTTGGGCTATTGCATTGATGAAGCCCATGCAGGCACAGGAAGAGAGACAGCACATATATTATGCATGGACCCACACATGCAGCTGCCGACTTGATTGGATGGGGCCAGTGCCATTGCCATACTGTGCTGCCAAAATTTGTGTGTGGGCCACTTGACATGGCTGACAAGTTTAGGGTATTGTGTTAATGAAGCCCATGCAGGTGCAGGAATGAGATAGCATGCATATCATGCATGGGCCCACATGTACAGCACATATACCATGCATGAGCTCACACATACAGCTGCTGACTTGTTCAAATGGGGCCAGTGCCATTCCCCACTGTGCTTCTGAAACCCATGGGTGGGCACATTGACATTGTTTGCAAGTTTGGGCTATTCTGTTGTCCTGTTGACATGGGTGACAAGTTTGGGCTATCACGTCAAGAAAACCCATATGGGTGGAGGAAGTGACACAGCACATTTCTCATGCATTGGCCCAAGTGTACAGGCACTGACTTGGTCAGATGAGGCCAGTGCCATTGCCTCACTGTGCTGCTGAAACCCATGGGTGGGCCCATGGACATGGCTGACAAGTTTGGAGTATTGTGTTGATGAAGCCCATGCAGGGTAGGAAGTGAGACAGCACGTATATTATGCATGGGCCCACATGTACACCCGTCGACCTGGTCGGATAGGACCAGCACCATTTCCCTACCATGCTGCTGAGACTCATACATGGCCCATTGACATGGGCAGCAACTTTGGACTATTGCCTCAAGGGGGGCTCATGCAGGCACAGGAAGTGATAGAGAATGCATATTATGCATGGGCCCATGTGTACAGCTGCTGACTTTGTCAGATAGGGCAAGTGCCATTCCTATACCATGCTGCTGAACCCTGCACATGGGCCCCTTGACATGGCTGACAACTTCGGACTATTGCCTTGATGAAGCTCATGCAGGCACAGGAAGTAAAACAGCACTGATATCATGCAGGAGCCCACACATACAGCTGCTGACTTGGTTGGATTGAGGCAAGTGCCATTTCCATACCATGCTGCTGAAACTCATGGATTGGCCCATTGACATGGCTGACAACTTTGGGCTATTCCATCAATGAGGCCCATGCAGGCACAGGAAGTGAGAGAGCATGTATATTATGCATGGGCCCACACATACAGCTGCTGACTTGGTTGGATGGGGCAAGTGCCATTCCTATACCATGCTGCTGAACCCCGCACATGGGCCCCTTGACATGGCTGACAACTTCAGACTATTGCCTTGATGAAGCTCATGCAGGCACAGGAAGTAAAACAGCACTGATATCATGCAGGAGCCTGTGCATACAGCTGCTGACTTGGTCAGATTGAGGCAAGTGCCATTCCAATACCATGCTGTTGAAACCCGTGTGTGGGCCCCTTGACATGGCTGACAACTTTGGGCTATTGCCTCGATGAGGCCCATGCAAGCACAGGAAGTGAGAGAGCACATATATTATGCATGGGCCCATGCATACAGCTGCTGAC
This sequence comes from Lactarius quietus, assembly GCA_015025155.1. Taxonomy (NCBI): domain Eukaryota; kingdom Fungi; phylum Basidiomycota; class Agaricomycetes; order Russulales; family Russulaceae; genus Lactarius; species Lactarius quietus. Next base: position 26,084 of record WITN01000705.1, on the reverse strand, counting down.
TTGATCGGATGAGGCAAGTGCCATTCCTATACCATGCTGCTGAAACCTGTGCATGGGCCCCTTGACATGGCTGACAAGTTTGGGCTATTGCCTCAATGAAACTCATGCAGGCACAGGAAGTAAAACCGCACTGATACTATGCAGGGGCCTACGTGTACAGGTGCTGACTTGGCCATATGGGGCCAGTGCCATTCCCATAGTATGCTGCCAGAATCCACAGGTGGGCCCATCCTCACCATTGACAAGGTAGGGCTAATACATCAGTGAAGCCTATGTGCATACAGAATGCCTGCCATTGCATATTTCATGAAAGAGGCTGCCAAATGTGTCGACTGAGCCCAGTATTTTCTATGAACACAGCTGCCAATGGCTGTGAATGTGTCCAGGGCTACTCATCAAATGGACTGCTGATTGTGATGTATGGGTTAGCGTTCTTTATGAAGATATGCCAACATTCATGAATGGGCCCAAAAATGAGTCATATCTTGACTTATTAATCCTGACAAGGCTTGGCACTAATAAAGTAAAGTCACAACATTTAGCCTTTGAAAAAGCCAAATTCTCAATCAATGTAAACTGTTTACATTCTGCACCACTTGTTGAGATGTAAGGCAGCCTGGAAACTCAGCATCGTGCTGTTGCAGGCAGTCTCATTCACTTGCTTACACTGTGCTGTCCAGTGTGATGAAATGTTCATTGATGCCCTCTGCCTGAGTGTGTCTGATGATGAAGCCCTGCTGCTCGGTATTCGAGCACTCATGTTAGCACTGCATAATGTATAGAAAGGCTAAGACTTATGAAAAGGGCTTTGTTGAGCGCAAAATGGGCAACATTGACCCCCCCATCCAGAGATACTCTGCATGAGAGAAGTAGAATGTTAATAAAAGGATGATGAGAAGCAAGAAGCATAAACAAAGCTAATTAATCCACTATATCCTCTTTTTCCACCCCATTCCAAGGCATCTTCATCTGAATGCACTTTGCACCATGTTGTCACTTTCAGTACACATGGTGTGTTGTCTCCAAGTCACCATTCACCTGCAAAAAGTCAATGGTAAGGTGACTGCCAGACGATGCTGTTCCACTCTCCCCATGCCAGCCAGTTGATCTGAAAGGTGTCAGTATTGGGGATGCATTAAAGGGAGTGTAGGGACGTACCTTAGAAAAGTGGTCTCGGTGCCATGCCTTTCCAATCCATGCCTTGCATAGTGCACTACTATGTGGGCCTTTGCCTCAACTCGTTCATGGAGTTGTTTTGCCCAGAGGCAGTTCCAGATGATTTGTCGAAGAGGCATTGTGGTGGGTAGTGGTGAATAGAGTTGATTAGGTTGGAGTAGGATGTGAGAGAGAAAGTAAGCAATAAGTGATAAGTGAGTGGTTTGGATAATGGTGTGAGCTAGAGATGTGCAAAGTTTCGAACTTGTTTGTCAGTCTGGAAGTAATGACAAGCAAAACAAGAATTCTCCTGTGAATTAAAGGCCATGCCCTATCTCCAAAGCAAGCCAGTGAAACATCCTCACACCTGTCACTGGTCTCTCTGTTTTCAAACTCATCATCTGGCTTCCAACAAAGCTGCCAAGGTACCTTCAACATGACCAGTGGCCTGAATTTCAAAGAATAAATACACACTGGCACTATAAAAAAAGCATGCTGGCATGTTCATTCTCCCTTGTCATGAGGGACTGTAGCCAGCAAGTTAGACTTGCAGAATGGTGAGGGAGGTCATAGGAGACAAGTTAGAAAGCCCTCACACCTTTTGCCACTCTCACTGTTTTCAAACTCATCATCTGGCTTCTGATGAAGCTTCCAAGGCAGCTGCCAACTGCCAAGGCATTGTTGACAAGGACAAAGGGAAACCAAGGGTTGGAAGGGTTTGATGGTGACACCAGGGTGGAGGTGGGTAACAGCCAATTCACCCGACGCAGCCAGATAATGAGTCAAGGATGCTTGAGATGGACTACATGCAGGAACATTCCTTCTTGACCTCTTACCACCACCATCTCTTTTGGGGGTGTGCTCTACATACGACTATCCTAGCTCATTATGACTGGAAAAGTCTCTGCCTTTCTACAGGACAGCATTCAGAAAGCAATCACAGCCCGTGAGGGCCCAAACACCAACAGAATGTCCTGCTCACCAACCAACCCCACTTTTGGGGACCCCTTGACAGTTGCCTTGCCCTTTAACCTGGACTTGGCAAAGGTCTTATTCAGGCCTCCCTCTCCTCCTCCTCTCCCTCCTCTCCCTCTGCTGCCCTGTAAAAAGGGTGGTGCTCTACCGACTGGCTGTGGGGGCCCTAAACCTATTTCTGGGGATGACGAACTGTCAGTGTTTGACATCCTCAACATGTTCCATTGCAGGTGGTTCCTATCCTGGGAGCACCTTGTGAAAAACATCATCTCTGCCCAAAAGGCAGAGGATGGGACGTTCTCTTGGGTGGAATTCCCCCCACCATTTCATTCTCACCTGGTCAAGTGTGCTGTTGTGCTTGTGCCTCACCCTGTTTGCACTATGAAAAGGGTGATGTTTGTTTTCCTCTTAGAGCTGTTGAATCAGGAAGATCACCTGGCCTTCTTCAAGCTCCAGAAGGGTGGCTGCAAGGCCAATAATGCCCAGAAGGAGAAACAGTGTCTTGCACGGAAACAGAGTCATGCTGTGAAGTGTGAAAGGGAATGGGAGGGCTTGAAAGTGGCTTCTCTCCCAGCCTGCAAGCAGATTTGTGTGAAGTGTGGACATAAGTTCACCTTGTGCAAGACCGCTAAGAAGCACAAATGCTCTGATTCCAAAGTGGTACATGTGAAGGAGGCAGAGGGCACTAGGGTGGAGTCATGTCCAGATCTGATCACCAAGCTGAGCAAGCTGGCCTCCTCATTCACTCCTCACACTCCCACTGTCACACAGGCCGCCTTGCAACTGATTGCGCCTCCTTTGTGCTGGTCAGCGAGGAAGCCCTCAAACAACACGTCTGTGCCCCTGGTAACTGGAGACTTGGGGGGACCCTTTAACCAACCACCTGTGCCAGATGGGAATATACCTTGCAAGAAGACTTTGCCACCATGGGGGAGTTTTCTTGGGCAATCTTAGTATATCTGGATGGGCAGGACAGCAGGGTTGGAAGAAAGTGGAGGCAGACCTAGGAACGGTAATCTAGTTAGTGTTCATACAACCTTGTCTCACAGTCACACATCAGTTTGTTATGATAATGTATTTTGGGGGGCCTGCAGCCCCTGAACAGTTTTGTCCAGACATACCTCTGGATGAGCTTGGTTGCAAGTGCGGCTTTCCAGACTGCTCTTGTGTTGTTATTTCCGAAGTATCGGCCATTTCGGAGCAAGCGTAACAAATCCGACCAACCCAAGATTTGATTAGGGGGTATATTGTACACCCCCTTCATTCCTATACTAGCTCCTAAATTCCTATAGCGTTTCGTGCTATTTTGTTTACTGTACCACACTTTGAATCTGTTTCTTTCCAGAATGTAGATATATTGTATAAAAACTGCCTTGTAACTTTCGAATAAAGTATCCAGTTGTACTTTCCTCATCCCCCAGTGTGCTCCCTTCGCTCTCATCTCATCCCCTCGCGTTTTCTCTGGTCAACGAACCGACCCCTTGCCAACTGAAAACCGGCATTGTATCTTGTCCCCTCAAGCGGCTGACGAACTAGCCGCCACTAGGACCTATTTTTATTTCTACATCTTGGCACCACCTTGTATATGACTGCCCCTGGTTTGAGGATGTGCGAACCACCACTGCAGGACATGCACGCTGGGACAGCTTCTCACCAGAAGACCTTATGGGCAAAAATGCAGCCCTATGTGGAAGGTTTTACAACTTTCTGCAGATTTCCAGGGTGGCCTTTAAACCAAACGAGGACCTCACCTCCCACCCCCCTGACCCTGGTTGAAGCAACCTTTTGCCCCACATGAAGACGTCCCACAGCTGGGTAAGTGTCTCTGTGTAAATTTATCGTGTTTCATTTGTTGCAGCTTTCTTTTATTTTGGCTGTATACCAAACATATTTCGCCATTGGCTCTACTTTGCCTCCACTGGGTGGGTGCACATATTATTTACCAACCTCCTTCTGGGATATGTCTAAACACCTTTAAATATGGACTCCATGTCTTGTGACTGGCTTTGTATCATGTACTGCTCTGGAATATAAATTCATTCAAAAAAAAAAAAAAGACTACATGTAGAAAGAAATGAAACACCACATCAGGAAGTCGAAAACATTTCAGGTTTCTGGGTTTTTCCAAAACCTGCTGGATACCCAAAACTGGGTCATTAGTTTTTTCATTTATTGCAATATTTTTGGTCCATATAGCTGTTGTGGGCAACATCACATACTTTATGGGTCCACTATGGACCTAGGTTCGTTCAATAGCTGAAGCCAAAAAAAATTATCTTGGGAAGCTGCCAAGGCTTAAGCAAGGGCCCATTGCCACTCCTGACACCTTCAATTGGCAAAACCCATGTGAGGTGTGCAAATGAGAAGACATATATTATGTGTAGGCCTATGAACAGAGCTTTCAAAATCGTCAGATGGGCTGAGTGTTATTAATCTATGAAGCTGCCGAAGTTCGTGTGTAGGCCCCATTGACTGACAATTTGTGGCTACTACATTGGTGAAACCCACAGTTGATCAGGACATGAAGAGGGCACATATCTCAGGTATTGGGCCCAAATAGAGCTTTCAAAATGGTCAAATATGACCATCGTCATTTCCATTCCATGCCACCCATATCCATGGATGGGCCAATTGCCACAGCTGGCGTCATGATCCATATTTAATGCTTTGATGGAGGCCATGGGGCTCTACTTTCATAACTACTGAAGTGCTTTGATCGCTAATGTTGCTACTACCCACTGCCGATGACCTCTGTCAGGCCAAGTGCTGTTTGCTTTCATGACTGACATGGCTATCACTGCTGCAATATTCTTTTTGACCCATAGCTATGAAACTTTGGACATGTATGGAGTGCAAGTCTACCTTCTGATATCCTGCATCACTCCATCATCCAACACACTGACGATTCTGTTGACCGCCACAATCAAGTTGAGCCTGGCATCATAAAGTTGTCATTTTTCATTGTCAATGTGATGAAGTCTTCGCATTTTGTCACGTAACATAAGGGAGGTCATGAATACTGCGGTGAACCCATGATGACAGAAAGAGCTGCTGACATGCTCAGATGGGACTGCTCACATATACAATGCTGTGAAATCACATTGATGGGATAATTAATATAGTTAGTGGACCGTTATGCCCATTCTTGTTTGTGTCCCCAACTGGCATGGTCCTCAATGTGCGGCCTATCAAGCTATTGTAATTGAACATATGTGAATTACAAAATCTACCATAGAATGTTCTGCACATCGGTGGCCTCCAAGCTGTCCACCATTTGATTCATCACCATGAGCAAGTCAAGATCCCTCTTGTAAATGTCAATGAGCTGATTTTTGATGTGGTGAAGTGTTTTCATTTCATCATGCAGCAGCAAGATAGACCTGAACATGGGAGTGATGCCATCATCTTGTTGCTAAGTGGAACAGGTGGTCAGCATATTATTCTTGCCCAGAATGTGATGCATTGCACTGGTTTGAGAGTATCACCATGCACTTCTTGATGCACTGGTGTGGTTGCACTTTCTGGCAGCTCCTGTGGTCCCATGCCGAAGGAAGATGGAGCAGGTTCTCCCCATTTCCAAACTTCTGTAGCAGCAAAGTTGAGAGGCATATTACAATCAATGATATTGACACTCACTGCGAGCTGCCGAAGCTTCGCCAGTTGGTTGTTCAGCCTCAGTGGGCTGAGGGAAGTCTACTCCAATCTTTTTTTGCACTTCCAGGAGCCTTCCAAAGTGTTCATGGGGCCTGGTGGGCTGAGGTACATCCGCAATGTTGAATTGGCAAGGTCCTGGATGTGGTTCTGCTTCCTTCCTGAGCATGACATCCAGCTGCGATGGTGCATGTTCTGTCTGGTGAACATGAACAGTGGGAAAGTATCCCCCTGACCCTCCAAGATGGCCTTTGTCTTCAGGTAAAGACAAGGAATCGATGCCAAAGCTGTGTTGGCTTTGAGGTGAGGGTGAATCATCCATACTGAAGTTGCTCTTGTCATCAAATGACCGGTCCTCATTGCTTCCAGCACTGATGTGATCTTCTGGTGATGGAGGCAAATCCATACCCAAGTCAGAGGGACCTCCTTCCAGGGGTCCTGCATCCATGCTGAAGCTATGTTGACTTTGTGGCGAAGTCTCAGCAGCCATTCTGGAACTTTCTTCACTCTTGGGTGAAAGTTCTGAATCCTGCTGGTCCCATGTTGCTTCCAAATGTGTGATGTATACCCCAAGTTGTGAGAGTGATGGATGTAAGTTAGGCATTGGTATACAGTGAGTGATGAGGTTGTGATAAGGGTGACTCAGACTAATAGAATGAGCCAATATTATCTATATTTGCACAATAGATGCTGGGAAATGATTACGTGCTTTGTTTACATTGCTCCCATTGATTGGAAATTCGGTTGCTCGGTGGTAGTTAAAGTTGGATTCGGCAACTTCAACTTCAACTTTTCTTGACACTGTAACACATCCACCCTCAACACCTTGACCAAATGAATGCTCTTCTCACTGTTGCATCCCGTGTTGAAGCTGCCATGGTGAGCTACAACTCGTTAGCAAGGCCCATTGCCAACAAGGAGACATGGAGACACTGCTTCAGGGAAGAGAGGGTAAGTGCTTTATTTCATCTGCAATTGGTTACATTCATCTTGATTTGAACTAGGCCAATGCAGGGCATCATTTCTGTGTCCTGTGAGAGGAGAATAGGGGGATCGTGCTGCCCCTGCATCCCACCATCATGGCCTTATTTATTATTCTCAAAGAATCCTGCAACCTCTCAGATATCAGAAGGAACTATCCAGGTGTCATGCGGCACTTGTATTATGAACTGCAGGCCAAATTCCCCAAAGAGATCTCACATCTCTTGGCATCTAGTGGGGAATTCTGGTGAGAAGCTCTTGGTAAGTTGTAACAAATCTTTCATTGGTCATTCTCACAGTCCCATGCAGCTGCTGAGGCTCAATCAGTGGCACCTCAAAGGCCCCTTCCAAGAATCAGGCTCCTTCCACTGACACAGCTGCCAGCACCTCTGGTGGGAGTTGAAAATGTCAGCATGGACATGGATGAGTTAGCAGGGGATGACTATGTCCTGGTGAGTAATCTCTCATTTTATTTTCAATTTCTCACTTTTTCCCCAGCCTTCTCAGCTGCTGCATGCTTCGAGAATTGGCAAGGCTACTGAGAAAGGCAGCACATCACAGAAACAGAAGGGGACATTGCTGTTGAGGGCAGCAGCCACGAGGCACCATGCCAGCTCTTTGTGGCAGGAGTCAACATCTGAAGAAGAGGCAGATGAGGATATTCCTCTACTGCAGTACAAATTTGAGGTGCATGATTGACCTCATTAACATTTCTCAGTTAATCAAACAAGATAACAGTGTGATAGATGTGTGCTTGCTGGCAAGGAATGCAAGCCAGATCCCCTGCGTCCCTGCACCCATTGTGCCTCAAAAAAGCTGGGGTGCAGCCTCATGCCGACTGATGAGAAGACTGGCAAGGCTGTTCAGAGGAAGATGTCAGTGGCAGAGATGCTGAATTGGTGTATCTGCCAGCTTGAGGGGTGCATGGGCAAGCTGAAAGCAACTAGTGGCAGTTTGCTCCCTTCCTGATGGACTTGCTGCCACTCCTATTAGAAATCTTTTAGAGATAAGGAGCCAAGCATTGCTTACTGTGCTTCCTTAACCCATGCCAAGGGCCGCAGTTCACGCCCAGAGCGCCAAGGCTCGTGGCAGGTAACCTTCGGGTGTTTGGTGTGAGGGGTATTGACAACTGTCTCTGTCTTGCTCTTTTGTTTATGTTTGTGTGGCAACTCTTGTTCTTCATTGGTAGCTGCCTGAGTCAGAGGTACTGAGTTTTAGAGTGTTTGGGTTTCATCAGGGAAACCCTCCTGTGTTAACAAGACACTAATGAGGCTTAGCTGAGTTAATCGCGTTAACGCGGGTATAACTTTGTGTTAAGCGGAGTAACACAGACAATGTGTCATTACTCATCATTAAGCTGAGTCAACAGTAAATTGGAGTCTAAGTTTTCGTAAATTTATCCATAAAATTAAGAGAAAATTATGTCTGCCACTGAACAGGCTGAATGGGTTTACACAGAATAGCTACTACAGCAGTGTGACATGAATAAGTAGATAAGGTACTGAAGAACTCCAAGCCCACCACCACTGACCATTGTCGTTGTTGGTGTCATGTCATCATCGTGCCCATCCTCATCGAGCCCATCATAGTTGGCATTGTTATTGTCCCTTGTTGGCAAGGTTGTTGGTGTCATTATCTCAGCTCAACCATTGTTGTCAGTATGATTGTCACAGCTGTTGTTGTTGGTGTTATTGTTGCAGCCATTGCCTTTGCTGGGGTCGTCACGATCGTGGTTATGGGGTGGAGGGAAAGAGAAATGAGGCAGCGGGATGGCTGACAGATTACTAAGGGGAATGATAAAAAAACATGAGACAGGAATCGAACCCCCAGTGCTCCCTCAACAAGTGACAAAACTATAGGTAAAGACAATTTACACAGTACACCATGTTCCCAATAAAGTTTGTTCTTGGCTGTATCATATCAGTGTCATCACAGGTTTGCATGGTAACCTGGACAAGGAAACGCACAAGTCGCATTTTTTGTTGATCCAAGTGTTCTTTCCTTTCTTGCCACTACCATTGGGGTTTTTGCTCTCCTCTCTATTCCCTTTATCGTCTGCTCACCACATGTCACAGGCTTTCCTACCACTATGCAACTATTTTTCCCACTCTCCATGGCCAACTATACTGGCCCTTGGCCTCATGCCTCATGGCCACATTTCATAGCAACCACAAACACAAGTTGTTAAGTTTTTTTTTTTTTTCACATTTTTTTCCTGTCACATCTCAAACCATTACAGGGCAACAGCAATCCAACACTGCCATGCAAGCCAACCTACGAGACCCTTCACCCAACAATGGCCATGTTGAGCCCAAGTGTGCCACCCCTCTGCCTTTTTTTTTTTTTTTTTGAATCCATTTCTGTGTGCCTCAGGGCAAATTACCCCATGTAGCACTTTACTTAAATACACAGCTCTGAGTCAACAATTGCAAAACGTTTCCTGCTCCGATATCATAAGTCCCCCCCACTCCCTTGGAGAGGAGTGACCTGGCTTCCTGTCAAGTGTTGAGAGTTGCGGGGCAGTTGTGCTGCTGTGGCGTGAGGTGCGATGTTTGCAGTGGTTGGTTCTTGGGCATTCTGATGTTACATGCATCCTACATCTTCCGCCCCTCCCTTCATAACTTGAGTGGACCCTTGTGGAGTCCGGCGAGTCGTGGGGATGGTTGTTGATGTATGTGATGAGGATGATGGTGCGATATGTGTGCCTGTGGTTATTGACCATTTTGTGTGTCTCGTCTCTCTCTTCCCTGTCCTTGTCCTGCCGTCTCCCTTCTTCCTTCTGCCAATCCCACCTGTCCTCTGTCCTCTGTGTTTTCCTGCGTTAAACACCCTGTAGCTTGGATGAAGTTGATAAGTGGTATCGCGTTTTTGGCGTCCCCCAATAACTTTGCATATTCCCTATTCATCTGGCTTTTTCCTGCGATAAGAGGCCATCTCTCGTGGGCATATGCTGGGCAATCTAAGAGGAAATGTTGTGTTGTCTCTTTGCTATGTCCACATGCTGGGCAACTCACGCTCTCAGTTCTTTTGACCCTGAAGAGGTACGCATTCAATGGGATGTGTCCCATGCACATCTGGTGTAGCCAGCTGGCACCTTTTCTGGATATATCTGGGTTGCTGATCAGTTTTAGGAATTTAGAGGACGGCATAGAAGGGTCTGTATGCTTAAGTCTCTGTGCGCATGGGGATCTTTTCCATTCTTTGTGCCACAATGCTTTAAGTTTTGTCTTGTGCATTTGCTTCGCTACCCCTCTGCCTTGCCAACTAAGTCGCTGCTTCCTCCACCACCCAGCTATTGCAGCCGTACACCAATGCTTTTGATGCAGTGGTTTGTTCCCCCAGATCGATGCTACATCACACTGTATAGGGACTGTGACAACATACACCAACTTATGAGATATGACATGGCTTTTGACTTCACAACCTGCCTGCTTAGTCATCAATGCAACCAGCACTTGACTTGGCTGAAGAACCGCACTTGAATGCAGACCCTTGGCGGTAAAACACTTTGGCAAGCGTTGTATGGTAGCCCCCCTAATCTTTCCAGGCTAAAGCCCCATGTGCTGCAGTATTATCTTGCAAACAACAAGCTGGCACATCATCGACATTAATCTCAAGGGCATCAAGAAGCCATGAGCATCCATCCCTCCCCTTCTTCCATTGCACCCTCAACCATCCATCGCAGATACAACCCAGTACTATGTGAGTTCTTCTGGTACCACCACAACTATCTGAACAATGAGCAGGGTTTCTTCATTGTGGAGCAAGGTGGGCCTGCCCCACCTATATACTAATTCCACCTTATCTCACCATTCCTACAGTCTCACACCATCTACCATATCTGCCTTCTTCTACGTCTCACCTGCAAAAGAGGTGTCCATCATCGCAAGCTCTGACAAAAGTCCAGGTTCCTCAGCAACTAGGTCTCAGCAACAATGGAGGGTGAGAAGCGCATAATGCTCATGGTGCGTCCTGAGGATAATGGTATGCTCGTGCTTTCTCATCCATTTGGTGATGCATGCTAATACTGCCCGGAGTACATGGTCACTATGCCCAACAAGCATGTGCACGGGGGATCCTATTTGGAAAGATGGACACCAAGCTCCGAAACACCTGCATGGCATACATTGACATGCAGGACCTATATGCTGACCTCAAGTGCAAGATGATTCTTCTCTGGTATTTACAACACAATCACTGGTCGTGTCTGGCATGGTGGTACAGAGCTCAGCAAGGTGAGCAACAAGTGGAGCACACTGATGGAGTTTACACCCACCAAAGTGGTTTGGCGAGATAAATTGAATACACGATGTAGACGGCTCAATGCTCGATGCACTTGCTTGTGAAGGGCATTGGATCAGCATCAAGTCTTGTGGGTACCAAGTTTATTGGCCTGCGAACAAGATTACTGACATTGAGTGGAATGTCTATTTCGCTGTGGCCAAGTGGGTTGAGGCAGAGATAGTGGATGTATCCACCCCCCAAATCTTCACAAAATGAGCCACAGCCGCCGAACGTGCTGCCAAATGTGCCAGCACCTGCCCAGCTGGCACAGGTGTTGCCATCCCCTCCATCCTCGCTATCTTCACTCCTTGTCATCTTTGTCTTGGTCTGTTTCTGAGGAGTTACAGCTTGATGAGCCTGAGCCTGAGGAGGAACAGCAACAACGCACCTCGCAAATTTGCAAGCCATTGTGTTAGCTTCCTGGAGGTAGTGTCCCTATCTCAAGCCTCTGACCCAGTTGTGCCTAAGGGTGTTTCTGTCCCTGGTGGTTTTGGTGCTGAAAACGACAAGTAGTGTTAGTATGGTGAAAAATAAATGTAGAGTAATGATCAATTACAACTTGCTTAACATGAAATTATCTTGGGTTTATCACCAGATTAGCGAAAATCGAATGATAATTTATGACTCTTCAGTCTAAAAGTGTTAATCTTAATGAGTTGTTAAATTAACGCGATTAACTTGGCTAAGCCTTGTTAGTGTCTCATTAACGCAGGAGGGTTTCCCTGATGTTGCTAGGGAAGCCTTCAGATGACTCACATGGCTGTTTAGGGCGTGTTGCTGCTCAGGAGTGCTGGAGGTTGATCCAGAGGAACCAGGAACAAGGTTGGCAGATGTATTGGCAGCTTTGTCTGCCCTTGATTTTCTGGCGCCAGGGAGAGGTTGAGGATGTTTATTAGTGAGAGGGGATGAAGGGTTGAGCTGATGTGAAGCATCATCTCTCCCATTCTCCATGGTTGGCTGGTCTTCATGCATCTTGGCAGCTTGGACAGGGCTTTGGTCACTAGTACACAGGCAAGAATCGGACTGTGCAGGCTTTATTTAGAGAGAAGGTGGAGAGGGTCTCCCAAAACCATGATTTGAATGATAAATTGCATTTCTGGCATCCCCAGTAACATTGCCTTGGCCTTCTCTGTCAGGCACCTGCCCAGGCATGTCATCGCCATCTCCTTGGGATTCTCCACAACTCCCTTGTTCCTGGGCACTTGGCACTACCAGATCGGAGGTATTGCTAGATGCCAAGGACTGCATCCTGCGCAAACTGGCCTTCTCAACTTTCCTGAACTGGAGTGGGACCTCTCTGGCAGCTTGCCTTTGTGTCCATTGTTTGAGAAGAGAATCAGCATCCTCCAGATGGATATGATGATACTGAGTGAGTGTAACACTGTTTGGCAAATACTTGGCTTGAATAAAGTCATTCTGGGCCTTGTGCAGTCGGGACCATGGGACTCTTCCCTTTCCACTATCTTCTGTGATCCCTGAAAATCTTATACATCATTGGTTTGCTGCAGAAATAGGGCATCCACTTACAGTACATCTCACTCAAGAACTTTCCAATGAGCATCTTTTTGTATGTGAGCCCCTTGATGTTGATGGCTTCCCAACTTGGCAGCATGGGATAGCCTCTGCTGTCTATCAGCAGCTTGATGTTTGGCATCTTTTCCTTATTCCTTCTGCCATCATCTTGGCCTTCATTGTTAGGTTGCACCCCTAGGAGTATTTTTGTTGGTGGAAATTGATCGGGAAAAAAATAGACTCATACTGAAGGACTTGGCAGTCCATCTTGAGAAGTCCTCGATCAATGGGTCGTTCATCCACTCTTTATTGCATTCTTTGAAGGAAGTCCCACTGTATTTCAAGTTGCTATCATGCCTATAATGGCATGTTAGAAGAATGTAGAGGATGTAGATTCTATACATACAGTATGATTGCTGGTTCACCTTTGGCTTTGCAATACCCCCCAAAATGGCAACCTGCATTCCAAACTGGAGGTACATGGACTCAGAAAATTCATTAAGTGCGGTTTGCCTGTGTTTATGGAACAACCTTAGGTCATGAGTCGCTGTCACCTTCCATCCCAGGGAATGGATTGCCTGTGCATACCTCAACTGCTGTTGAGGAGGTGGCTTATGCTTGGTCCATTTCTTTGTGTCAGCTTGGTACTTCACTTTATCATTGTTGTCCATTCTGTCCTCTATTATCTTGAGGGCCTTTTTGTAACATCTGAGGTAGGCTGGAGATCCTGCCTTACACCCCAACATTTTGGCAGCCATCTTGTCAAATTCTTCATGATGGACATTGATCACAATGTCACTGAATGTCCATTTCTTGTGAAAGATGGGTGTCTTTTGGTCCCTTCTGCACTTCATCTGTAGATATCTGTGGACATGCTATGAAATCATGAGATGGCGAAAATGTCACTAAGAGGGTACATACTGTCTCTACGACATTTCTGTTGAAGTCTACATCATGTATCCAGCTTCTCTTGAGCTGTTCAACACAATCCCAAATGATGTCAATGCATGTAGCTATGTCGCCAGCTCTGAAGTCAGCAACTTGTGTCTGCACCATGCTGGCCTGCTCATCTGTGAGCCAAACTTCCAGCCTTGAGCAAGTGGTGAGTTAAATGGAGAGAGTATGTGCATACAAAATGCATACTCACTGTTCTTCACTGGCATCACCATTGGTGGCCCCTTCACTATCGGCATTGGCAGTACGAGCCCTAGCAGCTTTGGTGGCTTTGGCCCTGTGACAAGCATGACCCTCAGCAACTGTCTGTACATTGCCAGATGTAATTGATAGCCCATCAGTAGATGAGTCTGAGTCATCAGAAGATGATTCTGAGTCATCATCCTGATCATTGCTAGAATAATGAGACTCATCGGAAGAATGATCTGACCAATCAGAAGGAAAATGGGCTGCAAATGTGCCTGCAGCAGCTGTTTTGGTTTTCCTTTTTGTAGGAGCCATTGGTGAGGAAAAGCAGGATGAGATTAACAAGAGTCAGTAGCATGTCAGCAGCTTTAAAACTGTTGTATCATGTGGGGATCGGCATAAGTTGTTTATTGGCAGCAACTCTCCCTGCAGATTGCATGTTCCTTTTACATTTTAAAATGGACACTATCCAGGCCTCTCATTCTTGTATGCTCACTCCCTTGAGCCTTTCACATCTCTGCGCCAAATATCTCCACAATCAGGTCTGACTTAAGGTAAATGCACATGAGTTGCAGTCAATTGATGTTGTTATGACATCACATTTACTGCCCTTGATGCTGCTGGTGCCTTTAATGTCAGAGCTGGATTGCATTGCACTCATTCTTGCCGATGCATTCTTGGATCATGGTCAGTATATGGGCTGAACATCTTAAGCATCATCCTCTGAGACATTGAACAGTAGAGATAGACCGGGATGCTACATGTTACACAGATAGGCTCCCAAGAAAGCCAGCCAATTCAAGGTCCAAAAATGCATGAGATACTGAAGGCAGTTTGAGAAGGTGATATCTGCCACTGGATAGCTTGGCTGCTGAAATTCCCATTTCAAACCTTGCACCATTATGGACATGCAGGGAGTTATATTGGCATGGTACCTTCCCAGAATCTTGAAGGATTCTAGGCAGGTAAGCATATTCATTTTTTCCAATCACTGGATGAAATATAATGTGTTTCTGAGAGAAATGATGGCAGCAACAGAGACGTTGCATCCATTATTGGACATGCATCAAGGAAGCACCTCATTGTGCAACAATCCTAAACATTTTGCTTCTGAAACAGTGGGCCCTAAGGGGGTGGTCACCTTATCACCTGCATGGTTCCAACAAGCACACAATGTGAGCGGTTTCTCTACATAGAATTTCCCATCAGCAGCTTATGTTCAATGGAGATGGTCCAAGAGTTCCCTAATGTTTGTGCAATGTTTAAACAACCGGCTGCCTTGGATTGGCTAGATGCAATCTCTACGTCAAACACAATATTGAGTGCAACACTGGCTATCATACATCCACAGCTTCACGACGCAGGTTAGGAGACATTCAACCAACTGAGACAACATCCTGAGATCCAGCCTCAGGATGTCCTCCACCGATGGACTTCCGTTTTCAACAGCATCTCTATCATTTGCAACTGCCGAATGCCACCACACTGGGATGGCAATTCTAGGAGACAGTGGTATGATCTACTGGTGACACTAGGGCACTACTGAAATTGCAATCTGAAGCTGCTGGGACTTGGACTTTCGCTGGAGTATGGCCCTGGCACTGTAGTTGGCCTATTAGGAATGACACTGGAGCATGAAGTGTACAACTTTGAAGGAGAGAGAGTATGTTATGCATACTTCATGGGGGATAACATGCATGACTGGGCTAGAGTTCTGGAACACACTTGGATAATGACAAGTCAGTATCAGTAGCATAGTAGAGGACATAGCTAGCTCTCCTGTAGAATTCCTAAACATCACTTTCTGAGAAATGGATGTCAGTGTAATGAGGAATGCTCGTTACAGGCAGTACAATGTCTTGGCAGCTTAGCCATGGCCGTGATTCTTGTCAAACTCAAAGACACAGTGTTTTTAGTTGGCAGCTAACCAAATTCCTGTGCACACATATCTCCCAAAGCAAAGCAAAATGGTTTTCTGCTTACAGGGATAATCATCCTTTGCAGATCCCCTTTGCACTTCAGGAAGGACCTGCTAGAAAAATACACTGGCATATTGGGGCATGCTCATTCTACACTTCTATATACCATAGTATCATGCCTTTTTGTCACTTTATGTCTGTACAAGATGTATCTCTCATTTTTTTTGGTAAAGGCAGGCTAAAAGATAGACCACATATCTTGTCTATGAGGCCATCTTGTCAAGATTCCCAAGAAAATAATATGGCCTGGTTACAGCATGGTGGCATTCAACATAAAATAAATGCTCTTATCCCTTTATGGTTTATACAGATGGACTTAGATGACAATAGCCCTCAAAATGATGAAGATTTCATTGACAGGGACCTTGAGAATGGAAATGGGGTCTATTTGACATTCACTTAGGAGCTACTGATAAATCTAGAGCATGCACAGACTAAAATCACAATGACCTGGCACTGAGTTATCCACCTCATGAGGAAACACTTTCGCCTATGTGGAATTTTTTACTTGCAAATTTTCATCCCTCCCAGTTTATGATGGAAAGGGCATCGTACTATCAAAGGCAAGGAATAAATATAGGCTTATTTCCTTAGCCTTCAGTGCACTCACTAATGCCTGAACCCTAGGCACAGAGTCAAACTCCAGGCATATCAGTGGGAGTATGCTTCACAGAAGTGAGCTCCAGGTTGCAGAAAGGTCAGCAAGGCAGAGCATGAAATATTGGAGGAATGACACATGAAAAAGTGTCAGCTTGTGAAAATGGAGGACCTGCCAGCAGACCCAAGTGCTGTGCTTGGCCAGTATGTTTTTTCCCCCACTTGCCAATTATATTTCAGTCTTCATTGTTCCATATCAAGGGCCTATACATGCACATTGATTATGTGCTCACATGAAGTGGACCCCTGGTGCACTCCAGACATGATAAAAGAGGAAAATGAAGCTCAGGAATACTTTGAGGAGACAAAAGACATACTCCAGCTGTTCTGTCTTAGCAGGTGGATAGACCAATTCCAGAATCATGTCAAAACTTTCAATCAAGAGTGCCTTTCTGAACCAGCAGCTATCATGACATTACCAGGAAAAGCAGAGGAAGACATAGTCTGCCTTCACAGTCTATGACACTTGGTAGCTGGCACCATTCAAGAGGAGCTGGTACGGCAGCCTGAATATGCATCTGCTTGCACAAAGCTGGACCAAGCAAACATATGGGATGGTCGAGGGTATGTAATAAAGCTCATTTATGAATTTCTTGCCAAACATATCTCTTCAGAGTAAATTTGAGGAAGTTCCAGCAGTGCTATGGCTGGTAATACCAATCTCCCAGTGCCAGTTAAAATATTGTCCTTGTTATTTTCAGTAGCTATAACATATACAACATATTCAAAACAACAGTTGTTGAGAGAAGTGCCTACTGAACTGGAAAGACTTGACTGGGAAAATTCAGAAACAACACTGGCAATGGAGGGTAGACTAGAAATGCTGCCAAATGCAGTTTAATTGGCTGCTGATACTGGTATTATGGCAGCAGGGTGAGCGACTGTAGGCCTTGAGGATCTGGCAATGTAATACCTGATATATAAAGCTGATGTCAGGCTGATTAAAGGTTTGACTTGTCAATTCTTCTTGAAGGATATACATCACAACTCACCACGTGACTACACTCAGCTCTCCATGGCACCCAAAGGCATAAAAGTATCCAAAATCCTCAATAGAAAAACCAGGGTCAAGGTGATTGATTGGGTTCCTCAGGAGCACTCCTGAGGAACTAGATATACCCTGGTAGAAGTGAGCACCTCCCGAGATCAGCAGGCGACAAGGAGAGATGCTGTCAGAATGGAGTTGGATAGCCATGAAGGAATAACACGTGAAGCTAATCCCCAAATCATGGATGTTGATGAAACATTCTGGACAGAGGAGCCACATGTGCCTGACCAAAAATGTTACGTTTTGACCCAACACAACCTTCAGTATTGCCTTGACCTGCAGCACTGGGACCCGTGATGATGACAAGAGCCGACGCTACTCCGAATGATGCCTGGAATAGCCGAATGATGACAAGGACAGCCTCAATAATGAGAGCAGCCATAGATAGGGTCCTAGAAAGGACAACAAGACAAGCAAGAACAAATGAAGGGACAGCAATGCATTAACAGGGAAACCCCATGCTAGACGTGAGGGGAATATGAGAATACAAAGCTAAGGACTCTACCGTCCTCAGCATGACTCTATATACTGCTCAGGAGCTGGGTTTCAACCTAAGCTCCTGGCCAAACCCTAATACAACGAAGATAAGCATACGGCTTATCCTCCAATAAGATCAGTCCATCAGTGATACTTCACTAGCTCCACAACATGAGGCGCATAGCCATAAGGGCCATCAGTGATAGGAGTCATCATGAATCAGAGATAACACTGATATGGTAAGTCCATCAGAAGTATCCATCAGAACCCCAAGATAAGGGCCTGGAACGACCTCAGCTTCTGATAAGCCAGCATGGGCTTTCACCCAACCCAGTCACATGACTGGAACTTCCCACAGTCACGTGCATTTCTCACCAAGTCTTAAGATATTCTCTTCATGCCTTCGCAGGCAGTGCGCACTCTTGCACATGCGCCAAATGTCACATGACCACATGGCACGGTACGTGACAAAAAAAGAGTGAGTTTACCCACATACCCTCCTTTTGTTACGTCCTTGCAGAGACGTAGGTTGCTCGATGTGAGCCTAAGACGGTGGTACAATGACTAGCCAAGGGTTTCAGAGTTTCCAAGTTATAAGTAGACACGCGTGATGGCGGTCAAAGGTTCCTGTAGGTTTAAGATGACTCAGTGATTCGGTGACTTGGTGATTCGATGAGGCTTTGCAGCCAAACAATGGAAGAGCAGAGGAGGACAATGTGATTTGCAAGATAGAGATGAAGACAAAGCTAGGGTACAAGTGGATACAGGCTACGTCTTATATACCCAATAGTAAGAAGAGATGAGTCGTGATATATGAGTCACGTCTGAGTCATTGTAATGGTACAGCCTTCAGGACTTGAGAAAGGAGCATATGGAATGAGTCATCGTATAGTAGTATGAGTCAGTAATAGTGAGTCATAACAAAGGGATGACTTGGTTAGAGAACAATGGAGTGGACGAAACAGATAAGAGTATGTCAGAAGGAATGACAAAAGAGAAAGATGAAGTGAGTGTCCAAATGCATCATGGTCATGACATGACCCCCTTTCTAAGATAGCACGTCCTCGTACTATCAGTCAGTGTTGACTTCATCGTATGCATAACTGTCCGCGCAACTCTCCCAATCTACTTCTTCATCACCGTGATAGTAGTCACAGGTAGTACCCACGTTCTTGTGACTGGGGGGTACAATGCATGTGGGCTTACCATAGCACAGCGTATGGGGGCGCCAGCAAAAGCATGCCAGGTGCCCTACCTTATTACAATAGAAGCAGGGGCATTTGGAAGGGTGGTTGTGTCCCCAAGTAAAGCCCTGGGGAGTCCATGGTTGGTGTGTAA
Organism: Lactarius quietus; assembly: GCA_015025155.1. NCBI lineage: Eukaryota > Fungi > Basidiomycota > Agaricomycetes > Russulales > Russulaceae > Lactarius > Lactarius quietus. Next base: position 6,887 of record WITN01000705.1, on the reverse strand, counting down.
TGGTGGGGCGGGTAGTTTTGGGGTCATTGCCAGGACGTTCTTCTTCATGAAGCTGTGGCATGCCAAGCCAATGGATATCGTTGCTGTGACCCTCTTGAATAATATCGGCAACTGTCTGTGTGATTTCGGGGGCGTTGGCAAAAGGGATAGGGGTGGTGTTAGAGAGGTAAGGATGGACACGGGCATGGGCTTGAGCGGCGGTGAGGCGGTTGTGTACAGGTCCCACCTTATAATGCCAGTTGATCCAGGCACGCATGAGGGTGACTTCGCGCTCATGCAACTCTTCTTCCTCAGCTAAGAGCGAGCGATAACGACTTACATCAGCGATGACTCCCTTGTCATTAATGGCAAAGAGAGAGATGTTGACGGCAGTGGTGTCATGGTGGTTGGGAGAGAATATGGATAGGTCGGTATTGTTAATGTGAGAGGGGGGGGGGGGCCGACAAAAGGAGCAGCTTCTAGCATCCAGCCATAGTGGTCAGGGCAAGCTCCCCCTGGTTGGTATCTAGCAGCGATGACATAGTGGTGTTGTTCTCTATGGTTGAGGGAGAACTTAATGTAATGAGGCCAGCGCCTGGTCCCATCAGCGATGAGCATCTTTTGACCATACCTGCCATGGTTAGCAATAGTCAGGTCATAGCGCATGAACCCGTCTGGAATGTCTAGGTCCAGTAGGGTGTCAATAGGGCTCTCGGCAGGGGTGTCAGACTCATTTGGGAATAAGACATTGCCTATGCGGTTGGACAGGGAGATGGTGGACGTGATTGGAGTACTAGGGCAGGTAGCTGTTGGTGGAGTCTGAGGGGGAAGTTCAAGTGAGGGGTAGGGGAAGACATAGTAGTAAAGGTTGTGATGGAGCGAATGGTGATGGGGGTTTGTGAATGTTGCAGGCCTTTATGTATGGTTCATATGGCCACAGGATGTTCCTGGTAAAATTCTTTGATCAATTTATCCGCGGAGATATTGGTTAATGGTTCCCAGCTGTCATGGGCATCGGAGAAACCCTTCCACCTGACCAGGTATTGGAGTTGTTGGCGTCTTTGTCTGGCGCCAAGAATCTTCTCAACTTCCCATTCAGGCTGTCCATCCATGAGGTCTGGGACGGGTTCCTGATACTTATTCCCATTTAAGGGAGTTTCTTTGTAGGGGGTGAGTAATGAGGCATGAAATACGTTATGGAGCTTCCATGTCGGAGGGAGTTTGAGCCGGTATGATGTGCGTGAAACAGCCACCGTAACAAGGAAGGGTCCATATCTTCTGGGCGCAAGTTTTGCTGATGGATGGGTGGTGTTAAGGTTTCGTGCCTCAAGCCACATGCGGTCGCCAACACAATAGGGTCTAAAGTTCGAGGGTGTTTCCAGTGTTTGTGACTTCCGGAGGGCTTCGGCCGTGTCTTTTCGTGCCTGGGTAAGGGCCTGGAGTCGTTCATTTAGTGATGGTGATGATGTGGTGCGAGTAGTCTGGTGAACACGTGGTATATGTCCCATGATAAGTTCAAATGGGGCTTTCTTGGTGGTAGCATTTGGCCATGAGTTGAGCATATACTGCGCTAGTGGTAGCCATTTGTTCCAGTCAGTCTGATGGTAATTGGTGAAGATACGGAGGTATTGTTCCAGCCTTTGGTTTGTCCTTTCAGACTGGCCATCGGTCTGTGGATGATAAGCGGTGCTGGGGTTATGGGTGATAGATAAGATACGTAGAAGTTCTTTTGTGATGGTGGCAAGGAAACGGGGATCTCTATCCGAAATGATACGTGATGGGAGTCCATAATGGGGAAGTATGTAAGTGGCATATAGTAATGCTGTTTCAGCAGCGTCGATGGTTTCATTGCAGGGGATAAAAATGGATGCTTTGGAAAAGGTATCTGTAATTGTAAGTATAGAGTCATACGTGTTGGAAACTGGGAGTTTAACAATGAAGTCCAGTGCAATGGATGTAAAGGGTAGTGTGTACATGTCAGAGGGGATGGGGAACGGAGGTGGTTTAAGTTTTGTGGGGTTGTTTTTGCGTGATTGACAGATGGTGCAACCTTTTACGTACTCTGTGACCACTTGTTTCATGTTTGGCCACCAATAGTCGCGAGCTATAGCCCAGGTGGTGTTGGAGATTCCTGGGTGTCCAGCTGTAGGTGAGTCGTGATAGAGTGAAATTACCCCCCTTCTTAGGGAGAGGTCTTCCACGACCGCTAGTCGGTTGCCATACCAAAAGAAGTTTCCTTCTTTCCTGAGGTTAAAGGTGGTTGTCCATTTGTCTAGGAGGCTTCGTTGGTGTAGTCGACAAGCTTTCGCACGTTCGTCAAGTGAAGATGAGGTCGCTGCTTGTATGAATAGGTGATTGGGAAGGACTGTGACATCAGTATTGTCTGATGAGCCGTCATCAAAGTCTGGTCGGCAAGATAGTCCGTCTGCTTTGTTTGTTGTCCCCGCAATGTGCACAAGTTTTATGTGGTAATCAGCAAGATGGGGAATGTATCTTGCGACTCTTCTGTTTATATGCTGAGGTTTGCGGTAGTATTCCAGGTTCTTGTGGTCTGTGAAGACCATGACAGGATGGGGTGAGCTTAGGAGGAGGTGTCGATACTGGGTGAGACCGCGATATACGGCCAGGAGTTCCCTATCATGGATGTCGTAGTTTCTTTCAGTGTCATTGAAAGTTTGTGAATGGAAGCCTACAGCGACATGTTTACCCCTATCGTCCTTTTGAGTGAGGATGGCTCCTGTGGTGAAAGCAGAAGCATCTACTTGAAGGAAGAAGGGATCCATGAGTTTGGGTTGTTGGAGGCATGGGTTTGACAGGACAACATTAATAAGTTTGTCCATGGTGGTGCGGCATTCTGGGGTCCAAGAGAAAAGGTGTTCTTTCTTAGTGAGAGTAACAAGGGGTCGTGCGATATTGGCATAGTTAGGGATAAAGGGACGTTGGTAACCGACTGTGCCCAGAAAGCTGCGTACTTCTTTAACCGTCTTCAGTTCCCTGGGCCAGGTACGTAATCTGTCGGCTTTCTTGGGGTTGATAGTGATTTTGTCTCATTCTACGACTGCTCCTAAGTACTCAATGTGAGTCTGTTCGAATTCACATTTTGATGGGCGAAGGAAATATGACTCTGATGTAAAAAGATCAAGTACATCATGAACAATTTGGCGGTGACGCTCGAGGTTGTTATCAGTGGCGATCAGGATGTCATCCATATAGACATGGAGTTCCGTGGGGTACTTTTTGATGAGGGGGCGGAACATCTTTTCCATGGCTCTGCAGAACGTCGCTGGGGAATTGATGAGTCCGAAAAACATAATGGTGGGTTCATAAAGGCCAAAGGGGGTTTTGAATGCTGCTGTCCATTGGTCTTCTTCTCTAATACGAATGTTGTTGTAGCCCCAACGTATGTCGAACTTGGTGAACAATGTTTTGCCTTGGAGGTGGTCGAGGATGTTGGAAATGAGGGGAAGGGGATATGTGTCGCGAACAGTCCACGAGTTGAGCTGTTGGTAGTCCATAATGGGGTGCAATTTGCCGTCCTTCTTAGCGCGGTAGAACATTGGTGATGCGTAAGGGGATTTTGACTCTTTGATGTAACCTTTTGCAAGGTGTTCGTCAATGAACTTTCGGGTTGCCTCCAGCTCAGTTTCTGTTTGACGGTAGAGGGAACAGTCCATGGTGGCTGGTGCACCTGGTTTGAGTGTGATAGCGTGATCTTCTTCTCGTGCTGGGGGAAAGCGCTGTGCAGCTTTCTCACTGAAAATTTCCCAGTGACGATGGTATGTTTTTGGTAGTTGTTTGCAGATTTCCTCCTGTTCTGTGTCTTTTATGGTTTGGGATTCACGAGTGGTGACTGTTTGAGAAAGGGTGTGTTGGTAACTGGCGGTTTTGATGGTAACGTCTTCTCCTTCTAGGGTATTGGAACTCCAGTTGATACAGGGATTAAATACTTGAAACCAAGGATGTCCCAAAATTAGACGGTCACATCCTAAGTCAGCAACAAAGAATAGTTGTTTGACTTTCTGTGTTCCCCGTCGAACCCACAGGTTACAGTAGTCTGTGATCCTCCCCGCATGGTTTTCTGAGCCATCAACATTATTAACACGTCGTGCTTGGCGAAGGGAGCGGGTTCCCATTTTCAGGGAGTTGATGGTACGTTTGTTGATGAAATTGTGGGTGGCACCGCTGTCTAACAGAGCTTCGAGGGTGGTCTTTCGGTGGTACATGCACATGGAAACTTGAATAGTCATTGAATCTGGTTTCGTACTGTACATGGTAGCCATCGTTGCTGAATCTTCGACCGCAAGAGTTTGGCATCTCAAAAATCCTCCCCCATATCCTGCGCGTCAAGGTATTCGCCACATTCTTCTTCAGTCATACTCCCAATAAGTGCATGGATTTGTTGTATTTTGGTCAGGGTAGGCGTGGTAGTTGTAGGGGAGTTCGTGGTTGGTGTGGTAGTAGGGGTCGGAGTAATGGGTGTAGGTGTGTCAGTGGTGCGCACGCAGGGATTGTTGGTGTTCTTTGGACAGTTTCTCACAATATGTCCTTGTTGGCGACACTGGAAGCAACGGCCCTCTTTCCTGTATTGTTCTCATTCGGCGTCAGTGAGTCGTTTGAAAGGAATAGGGGTATCAGTGGCATCGACATCCATGGGAACAACGTTGTTATTGTTGTTGGTATGTGTGATGGTGGTTCGTTGATTCCTGTTGAACTGCCCCTGTCGTTGACCTATAAGGTTATTGTTATAGAGTTCGCGGACTCTCCTGACTTCCTTTCCTGCAGCTGTTTGCCATTCATCCATGGTGGTTGGGGTGTTTCCCGATCTATAACTCGTCAATGGATATTGGGACGTAACCCTGCCCTGTAGCGTGCAATAGTGCCCAAGGCATCGAGGTCCCATCCCACTATCTTAGCAAGGCGACTAAAGGTGGCGTTGTAGGTGTCTATGTCAGTGCTTCCATCTTTAGACTAAAGAGTTGATCCGTGGCCGTCTGTTTCTTGGCCGTATCCCCCCAAGCGTTCTTAAAGCCATTCTCAAAGTTCGTCCAGAGTGAGGCATCTGACTTGTCTTTGTAGCCTGTTGCGCTGTGGTGGTGACTTTGACAAGGTCTTCCATCAGCATATTGACCCAGTCATCGACGAATGGTCCTTTGATGTATGTGAGTGCTGTGATAACTTTTGTGAAAGGAAGACTGATGATGGGTGATCGGCATTTAAAGACAGTATAACTTAAACTCGTTGAGGAATTTGTCAGATGTGCTTCTATCCCCCGTGAATATTCCTGGGGGGATGCCCTGGAGGCTAGTGGGGTACGAGTGGTGGTGGTGGCCATGGTGGGTTTTATGGATGGGATAACGGTGGGATAGTAGGTGCAGTGAGAGGGTGAGTGCCTTTGAGTGTGACAGTGGTTTGGATCTCTGTAGCTGCTGTGGTAATGCGGTATCTGAGGGAGTGATGTGTGGTAGATACTCTGGATGATTAGGGTTGGTGATGTGCCAATAGCCTAAGCCGTAGGAGTTGTCTTTGGTGATGCGAAGGAGTCGTCGGGTATAGAATTCTCTTTTGTTGTATGTGGACCGTACCAAGCGTCTATTTTCCTGTCGTTGATCAATTCAACAGGTATTCTCTTTGGTTCGTCTGGGTGGGGTTCAGTGATATAGTAGCCGGCTTTAGCGTTTGTGGCCTTGTACCAAAAAGCAGATCCTTTGACGTGTGCTGGTAAGTCGTCAACTAATCTTCATTTGACACTTGCTGGGAGGTCGTTGTCAGGGAAGGTAACTTCAACAGCCGCCATGGTGGTTCAGTGATGCAGGGTTATGAGTGGTACAGGGTTTCGATGAAGACAAGAAAGTGGATCAGCTTTGTCTTATGTTACGTCCTTGCGGAGACGTAGGTTGCTTGATGTGAGCCTAAGATGGTGGTACAATGACTAGCCAAGGGTTTCAGAGTTTCCAAGTTATAAGTAGACACGCGTGATGGCGGTCAAAGGTTCCTGTAGGTTCAAGATGACTCAGTGATCCGGTGACTCGGTGATTCAATGAGGCTTTGCAGCCAAACAATGGAAGAGCAGAGGAGGACAATGTGATTCGCAAGATAGAGATGAAGACAAAGCTAGGGTACAAGCGGATACAGGCTACGTCTTATATACCCAATAGTAAGAAGAGATGAGTCATGATATATGAGTCATGTCTGAGTCATTGTAATGGTACAGCCTTCAGACTTGAGAAAGGAGCATACGGAATGAGTCATCGTATAGTAGTATGAGTCAGTAATAGTGAGTCATAACAAAGGGATGACTTGTTAGAGAACAATGGAGTGGGACGAAACAGATAAGAGTATGTCAGAAGGAATGACAAAAGAGAAAGATGAAGTGAGTGTCCAAATGCGTCATTGTCATGACACCTTTAATGCCATTCACACAGCCCTTAGTCCCAGTGTGCCTTCATGGAAGACTTTATTCCTAGCTTTGCAGTGGTTTGATTGGTTTGTAAATGGTGCCCTTGCAGTCTCCTATGGCATACTTGGGCATATCTTTGTGTTTGATCCATAAGCTTTGTGCTATTTTCATGCATTCCTGCATGCTCTGCCTGGCCTCACTGTTACAACCTGCTGCCTGACTTGTGAGAAAAAACCTGCCCAATCTTGTGGGACACATAAGCCTGGAGACCTTTAAGATTCTTCTCCAGGCAAAAAACAGGGCCATGGGGTTGCTTCTTTTCCTATACTTAGTAATGGACTTTCTTCATATGGCTATTTTCTCTTCCCTATATGGTCTGGCCCTGTTCTATTAATAACCAGCCCTGTTCTATCCTTAGCTCTGCCTTCTTAGCCATGTGACTCTCAACTTCTCCATTGTTCTCCTTCTTCTGGATGTTTTCCCTCACACTTCCCTTGTAACGTCCCGGGTC
>WITN01000704.1:0-45923 GCA_015025155.1 Lactarius quietus | reverse complement strand
AATGATTGAAGAGGAATGACATAGCTTTTTTACTCGCATGCTTCCCCGGCAGCTCAATGCTGTCGGCAGCGGCAGGAGCGGCAGCGGTGGTGGTAGGAGCAGCAGCAGCGATGGAAGGAGCAGTGGTGGCAGTGCCTGCTTTGCCTTCGTCATCCTCGCCATCGTCATTTGCCTTTAGATAGTCAGTACACAGTGTGATAGAAAAGAAAAAATACTTACCTTTTCCGTTGGAGCTCGCGGATGCTGATCTTCCTGAAGGGCTGCATAGCCCTGCTGTGAACCGACGTACTTGGCCAATGCCTGTTCATCATCGCTACGAGGCAGCAGGCAGGACTCGTCATCTGACGCGGGGGATGGGGGTCCTCGACAGGCTCATCCAGCGTCTGCTGTCGCTGCTTCCCCTTGCCCTTGTCGCGCAAGGCACGTGAGGGTTTGGGGTCAGGATCGGGATCGGCAACGGGGGGAGCATCATCCTCCACCTATTGAGGGCAAACAGATATCAAATTAATATATAATAGAAATAACTAATGCTTACGTCTGTGGGAGCTGCGCCAGCCTTAATGATGGCAAGGTAGGCAGGAGAGGGGGAGGGAGGGGCGTGGACGGTGTGATTTGGAAATGGGTGTGGGTGCATCCTTGTGCCCTTCGCCTTCTTCGCATTTTGTGGCACAGGGCTGGGTTCACGCTGGTGCTTGCCTTTGGAACCAGCGGCCTTCCTCGGCGATTCATGCCTGGGAGTCAAGGGGGGAGGCAGGCAGTCAGTGTGAGGGGACAGACAGGAGGTGTGAGAAGGGTGAGCAATGGAAGCTGGTGTAGATGCCCATGATAGGTGGGCAGCGTCATGTCAGGAAGGGGGGCCATGCGAAGAGGAGCGACAGAGGAACGAGAATGGACGGAGCATGGAATGAGGCAAAAAAGAGGTGGTGGGGAAGGAGGGAGATCAGCAATAGAGTCGCTGAGCAGGACCGACCCAAGGACTGCGTCAGCTTCCAAGACCCAGCACAAAGGGAGAGGAGGGGGGCCATGCCCTCAAGCTCCTGCAGCACCGCATTCCATTCTGTAGCGAAGTGACATTTGTAAAATTTCTTCTTGCGTGATAGGCCCAGAGCCAAAGGCCTGAGCAGTTGAGACATTCAAGGCGGGTGCAAGCGATGATGGCTGCGGCCTCGCGAATGGACTTCCACTCCGCCTCATCGATTGTCGTGCCATTTGGGTGGCGAATGGAGTGCTGCATTGGTGGGCGGGACCGGTTGTGGACGAGACACCAACATCCGGTCCTTGAGGCAGTCGCAAGGGTCCAGAGAACAGTCTGTGGGTAGTGAGCGGGATGGGTAGCGGTCGAGGATAGGGAAGGGGGGTTAACATTGTGCCACTGGAGACGAAGACCTGTTGTGCAGGATCATTCGTTTGCAGGGGTGGAGCAGCTGGAGCGACTGTGGGGCGAAGACAACTAGTCAGAAGGACAAACAACATGAAAAAAATGAACAACTTACCTGAATTCGACTGAGGCTGAGAAGCAACACGTTGATGAGGTTGACTACTTCATGAACTCGGGATTGTGCCGTAGCTCGTCATGAGTGAGCAGGAAATGGAAGAGACGGACAGGCCAGAGGGGAGAAACAGAGAGGTACCAGGCAGGGTTTGTCGTCGTCAAGCACTTCATGAAGTCGTCGTCTAAGTCCAGCGAAGGTTCATAGTCTTCATCAAAGGGGCGTGAGTGGAAGGAGAAGCGCTTGTGAAGCAGATGTGGAGAATGAAAAGAATGAGAAAAGAATAAAAGAAGAACGGGGAAAGGGAGATGGCAGTGGGAAGGAAGGAAGAGGATAAGAAAACGAACATGCTGCACAAGCATGAAAGTGTAATAGCGTGTCTTAGCCGATGCTTAGCAGCGCCCAGGGCCCCACACGCGAAAATCTTCGAAAATCCTTATCTCAAGGTAATCAAAGCATCCTTCCCACTGATCTCAGTTCATCCACTGATCCCCCTGCTACTTCAACACTTCCAATGCCTAGATATTACTGTCCATGCTTCAAGTGCAGTTAAAAAAGCTAGTTTCAAAGAGAACTATCCAGGCTCACTGCAAGAATAACCTTGATTATCTGGATCAGCTTAGATCTTCTGGGTATCTCCACAGATTGTAACTCTTGTGCAGGAGTGCCACTATCAGACCATTGAGCTTCTTAAGAGCATAGATGAGGAGTCCAATCATCTAGGCAATCTAGGTCTCCTTATCCAGATGGTGAGTGCTTGCCTTTTGATCTTTTAACTGCTTTACTGATCTGATCTGATCTGCTTTGATCTAGCTGATGCCTCTATGGCTCCACCATCATTTTCAGAGGATGAAATGAGAGATGATGATGCTATGATGGTCGATGACTATGGTGAGCATTTATGATGGATTTTCTTATCTATTCTAATGTTATCATTGTAGATGCCTCATTTCCCTTGGAGAGAGAGAGATCTGGGACTTTCAGAGGATCCATATGATCTGGAGCATAGATCAGATGAAGAGGATGATAGCTCAGTCATCTTTAATATCCCAGAGGAGACCATGGGACTCCACTGAGCTCTGGCTCTGAATCTGACCCACTGGAGTTTGATCTTGATGATGATGAGACTTTGGAAGACCCAGATGAAGCCATTCCTGGGTCTCCACCTGGGGGTTCTCATGGCAGTAATGGAGACTTGCCAGATGTAATTCTGCGGCTTCAAGAAGAGCTGTTAAAGGATTACACACTCTGTCCTTGCCCTGCTGAGGCTCCACAGCAGCATGACCTATCCAGGTCTGAAACTTTGTCTCTAAAGCACTACCTTGCTTGGACAGAGTCTAATGGCACTGTGAAAGCATACACTTCTCATGCACAGGTCCTTTCAGAGGCCACAGAGGAGGAAATCCTCAGCCTTTATAAAGTCAAGCAGCTAGCTATGACTCTTACAGGGATGAAGCCATCCTTTGTGGAGATGTGTCCTAGAAGCTGCATGGCCTTTACTGGCCAGTTTGCAGGTAATCTACCTGCTCATATATTCATAATGGCAAACACTGTAAAGAACTACGCTACAAAGCAGCACAGGGTGCTAGAGCTAAACCAAAGCCAAGAGCAACCATGCTCTACATGCAATTACTCCATGATTCAGGCATATTATGTGAATGCAGAAACATCTCATGAGATGCGCCATAGGGACCACTGCTTGAAGGAGACATTAGCAGTACTTGCAAAGGCTCTGCATTTAGACAGAGGTGTAAACCAAGTAATAAAGTCAGAGTTTTCCAACTCTGATCATCATGTTTACCACTATGAAGAGTTGGGGCTGTTTAAAGATGAGAGAGACACTGCTTTATCAATCTCCTCTGATGGTGCTCAGCTCACTATGAAAAAGCAATCCAATACGTGGCTTTTAATTGTTCTTCTCCTCAATCTCCACCAGAGATGTGTTATAAACAAATAATGTCATTATTCCTCTTGCCATTCCAGGACCATTAGCACCTGGAAATGTTGAATCTTTTATATATCCACTCTTTGAAGAGATGGCACAAGCAAGTGTTGGAATGTGGATATGGGATGCTGTTGACTCATCCTACTTTGTTCTGAGGGCATATATCTGTGGAGTAAAAGGTGACATGCTTGGGTCTGCCAAGTTGAGTGGAATGGCAGGACACTCAGCTCTTCATGGTGATTGCTTCAGTCTGGTACAAGGGGCCTTCTCTGCTAAGACAAGTGGTGCAAAGCCCCAATATTATCCAATCTCTCCACCTGAGAAGAGGGTATATAATAAAAAGCGCCCTATTGTGAATATGGCTAACTTACCATTGAGATCCCAAGATGACTATTGGGAGACAATTAGAAGGCTTGATTCTGCTGTCACTAAACAAGAACTCAAAAGGATTGTGACTAATACAGGAATCTCACGCCCTACTATATGTGCAGCCAGTCCTGCATTTTTGCATCCATCATTCTTTCCCCTGGATTCATTTCAATTATTTTATGAAAACTGCATGGTGCACATCTGGGATTTGTGGGTGACTCACAGTACACCTGATGAGAAGATACATATGAGTGCAGAAATGGCCTCAGAACTTGGTGAAGAGATTGAGAGGGCAGTAAAGACACTCCCACCATCATTTTGTGGGCCAATAAGAAACCTGTACAAAAAGCACCACAGCCAATACAAAATTTATGAGTGGATGGCTGTCCTTCATTATTTTATCATACCAATTGCATGGGAGCTAGGATTTGATGAAGATGTGCTAGAGAACTTTGTGGAGTTTGTGAATATTGTTGAAGTTGCAATGTCTCACACACCAAAGTGTAATGATGACTTAGCTCTTTCCTTAAAGGATTTGAAAGGCTTTATGTTCATAATGATCCAACCAAAGTTTCAAGGTGCAGACTGTTCATCTGGCAATTGATTCATGTCCCAACCCATATTGCATGGAATGGCTCAATCAGATTTGGTTCTCAAGACACAGTTGAAAGGGCCATTGGAGAGATTGGTCATAAAGTCAGATCTAAAAAAGCACCATTTGGCAACATTGCCACAATGCTTTTTGAAAGGGAAAATAACAAGGTGCTGACCTTGAAATATTCTTTCTTAAAAACACAATCCAAGGAGAAAAGGAAGTCTGAACATCTATATCAGTCACTTCCAATCAAAAGGGGGGAAATGAATGGACCCTCAGAATATTATCATCACATTGCTGCAATTTGTGATTATCTTAAAGAGGATTTTGATATGGACCTGAAAGTTCAGAGATGGGGGATGTTATGAGTGTCTCACTGTTTAACCGCAACAGCGAGACCAAGGATCACGAGGAACAGGGTAGCTAACATCGAACCAACAAGGAAGTAAAGCAAGGACAGGGAACAATGGACCACGAGTAACAAGACAAGGATGAGGAACAACCCAATGGTGGGAAGCTGCTCAGAAGACAGGAATGTACAAGTGGGGATGTTGCAAGTGGACAGTCTGAGGGACTGTCTGTTACATTGCTCCAGCTTATATACCTGAATACATGGTCTGTGCGTACTTTAGGGGAGGCCCAACTCCGATCCACGGGTGGGCCCATGGAATACTCTAGAAGAGTTCTAAAGATAGCATGGAATGTGCTGGAAGGTTTCTAAGTATATCATCCAATAGCATTAATCCCTGACAAGCGGAGCTTGTCAGGTGATTGATCAACAATCTTTGTTTACCGATCAACGGACTTTGTTTATCAATCAACAATCTTTGTTGATTGATCAACAAACAAGTCATGTGAGGTCATCCGACCTTTCGCTTGGTAAGTCCTGGTTCCGGACCGGACCTTTCTTGAATAGGAAGGAAAGGATTATCCAATCCTTTCACACGCGTCGTCTTGGCTAGTTCCACTAGACCAATACTTCGTATTCCTGGGTTTGTGCGCGTTCCCTTGCGCACTCCTGAGTTTCCCAGGTAAGTCATGGACCGAGGTATAGGTTCGTGACACCTGCTCCTTGTGATCCTTGGTCTCGCTGTTGCGATTAAACAGTGAGACACTCATCACAGTATTGGGATATTGATGTTTAAGTTGTCTCCTGCTGGTTGCGCTGCTTCAAATATTCCTTGGCTGCCACTCCACATGAGTTCAACCCAGCAACAGTGTTCACAGTTGAAGATAATGGGGTGATACCTCTGAGCAGTTGCTGCTTCTGTGTAGTATCCAGTGTTTTGTTCATCGGTTCTGCTGATGTTTGGTACCAACCTCCACCTGATTCGCCCAACAATGTATCAGACTGGGGCATCACAGATTCTTGATTCGATTTGATAGGGTTGGAAATCCCAACTGTCTTTCATTGTCACGTCTCCACTGGACGTTGATCCGACTTGGATCCAATGGGTCTTCCTTGCTTCAACACTGAGCAAAGCGCACGGCTTTTGAACTCAGGAACGACTTGAACAACTTGTAAAGGGCGAATAACCAAAAAGGTCCCCTAATACCGCCTAGTTTGAGGTATGTTTCAAAGTGGCAACACCTAACACTTAAGTTGGCAACAAGAGTAGTCACACTGAACAATGACTCTGCTATAAGACTGTCTGATCTTCCTGAGAGAAGTACAGGTGGATATCAAGACAACTAAGCTAGCGAACCATAGCGCAACTTGTACAGTATTTATAGTAAGTGTCCATCAAGATATGACGCCGACACATATAGTATGAGTAATAATCACAAAGGATGACTCACACATCAATAAGCGAAAGAGTAAGCGTGAGTAAGTGTGCGACTAAGCAACACTAAGCAATCAACAATCAAAGGAGTAAGCATAAGTGGGAAATGTCATCCACAACAGTCAGCCATAAATGTGTCAATAAGCAAATGGCTCGGCGCTAACACAGGCGCTCCTTGGACTAATCCATCTTGAACACATACCCGAAAGGGGATCAAACCCAGCCCGCTGGATTCCATTCCAACATCAAGCCACGACCCGCTGGAGTGTGTCCCAACATCAAGTCGCTGGTCTTACACCACACTATCGCTATTTGTCGTCGTTGGTCGTCTTCAGGACACAACTGTCTTCCACCAAGTTCCACTGGCTTCTTCCAACGTCCCCTGAGTTATTAGTTAGGCCAGATACGTACTGTGGCCTGGGACCTTTTCTCCAACCCATGAGTCCCATGACTTATCGATTAGATCAGCTCCATGATCTGGGACTATCACATGACCATGTCACGTGACCCTCATTCGTCCTGTAATGACCTTCCTGCCAGCATCTGAGGTTCTACTGCGAGTTATCAGGTTACTCACAAGCTGGCGGACTCTACATGCCTCATCATAGGCTAGGTAGCTGTCGTCTTCTGCCAATATGAGTGCTCATACGGCCTCTTCCTCTTCGATGTCCTTTTGATCACGTGCCTCCCAGGTATGCGCCTCTGGATAATCATGGCAATTCTTTCAGTGTTCATGTAGGCATTTGCGCTGTTTGCGGCTTTGAGTAGGGTCTGAGCGTAACATTCATGTTGACCATCGCCACTGCGTTCGATGTGAGGAGAGCTTGGACTTAATGTTACATGTGAGCTGCACGGGGGCCTGACATAGGCAATTGTAGAGTGAATGCAGTGACTTATCAGTTTCTATACCTCAAGCACGAAGGCTGAGAGTCGTCTCAACGCATGAAGGCAGAGCTTTGATATGATGTGGATCAAAATGAGACCAAACGGAGCCCTTGGATTCCACTAACTTGTGAGTAGTACAAGAAGTCCAAGTTGTTGACCACATAAGTTGACAGCTCCCTTATAATGCCTATGAGTGGTACGCCTTCATCAGTGATACCGCCACTACTACTACTATTGCTAAGCTGATCGGTAATCGTCCACTAACATCATCAGTCATCGTACACATATCTTGGTAAGTCCGTTCCACAGCTGAGTAAGTATTTGGGAGCGACTCGTCATCCCGCTTACTGTGGCAAACCATTACACCTGCCCCATCTGCAAGTAGATCCAATGTCTCCTGCAAGACATGATCTCTGTGGCACATCTCCTGAGAGGTTCCAGCATTGGCATAGTAAGCCTGAATGACTGGTGTAATGGGCATGTACAGCATTTTTGCCCTTGGCTTTGGTTTAGCCCTGGATGAGGGCTGCTGTGGCTGAAAGTGTGGTTCATTACACACATTTCCCTTATTTTCATGGGAGCAGTGGAGGTCTGACTGAAAGTCCCCAGTAAAAGCCGTGCAGCTTTTGGGGCACAAATCCACAAATAAGGGCTGAAGCCCTGCAAGACCCAAAGCTAGCTTTCTGACTCTGTGAAGGCTGAGGATCTTCTCCTCTGTAGCCTCTGAAAGCACCCTTGCATGGGCATCATATGCTTTCACTGTGCCATTGGACTCTTTTCAAGCAATGTAGTGCTGGAGAGACAATCTCTCTGCCCTAGATAGCTCAGGCTGTGATGGAGCCTGAGTAGGACAAGGAGGGAGGGTGTACCCATCCAACAGCTGTTCTTGAAGCTGAATGACAAATTCTGGAAAATTGCCATGACCACTGCCACCACTGGCATCCTCAACATCAGGAAAACCCTCTGAAGCAATGTCCTCAGGCTCTGAAAAGCCATCATCCCCATGCAGCTCATCTTCTGAGCCAGGGTCTGAACCAAAGTCCTCTGAAGCCTCTAAGGGCTCTTCTGGAATATCAAATATGACAACATTGTCCTCATCCAGATTCATATGATACTCTAGCCCAGATTCATCCCCCCAGTCCATAGGCACAGTCTCCTGTACAGGAGATGAAGGATCTACAATGATGGAGTCAGAAAAGAAAAGAAATTAAATCAACAACAAATATATCACTCACA
Source organism: Lactarius quietus (assembly GCA_015025155.1). Lineage (NCBI taxonomy): Eukaryota > Fungi > Basidiomycota > Agaricomycetes > Russulales > Russulaceae > Lactarius > Lactarius quietus. Next base: position 37,619 of record WITN01000704.1, on the reverse strand, counting down.
GTTATCATCAACAATCATAGCATCATCCTCTGCTAATTCTCCCTCCAAAAATTGAGGTGAGTCAATAGGGGCATCAGCTAGATCTAAGCAGATCAGTAAGTGATCAAAATTATAAGAAATTAGGTGCTCACCAGCCTCACCACCTGGATAAGATGATCCAGATTGCTCCAGATGAGCTCCCTCAGCCAGTCTATTAAGAAGCTCTGTCAACTGATAGTGACAGTCCTGCACAAAGCCCAAGATATCTTGATTAGCCCCAGAGGCCACCAGCTGATCTAGATGATCTTGGTTCTGTCTGAAATGAACATTTAGTGTCCTCTTGGTAACATACCTCCTAGATTTGCACTTGAAGCATGGGCAAAAGTATATTGGAGCCATTGGTGTTGTAGCTAGATGTGTGGATCAGTGAGTTGTAGAGCAAGGGCTGCACTGATGGTGTAGCGTTATCACCTAACGCTGGCCTGACTTAGGCGACTTGTGAGGCGCGACAAGATGAGGAATACGTAACGGCCGGTGGATACACCAAATCAAAGATATTGGGTATCTTCAGTATAGTCACAAGGGACAATGTCCACAAGGATGAATAGCGAGGAGCGATCACTTAGTACCCGAAGTACCAGTATACGAGACAAGGTGATGATTTGAGAAGACCAAGCTAAAGAGCCTTGGTCTTGATACAACGACTTATATACAGATACTCGCTGGCTTTAAAGCGCAGCTGGAATCCAAACCCTACTATCGCTATCCTAGTAATGAGTAATTGTCCGTTCTAATAATACCTGAAACACCGGCAATCCCAAGCACCGGCGACGCGTAAGTGTCCATGACTAATATATGCTTACTATCGTAGTCATAACCAAATAGTAAGCAGTCCGAAACTCCGGAACTCTTGTCATCCTTGAAGTCAGCAACGAAACGATGTCAACGTGACATTACCCCCTTTTCAGGTTGAACGACCTCGTTCGAAAACCCAAGGATAATCGTAATGTTACGACACACCTCCACCTCTTTATCCATGACCCGTTGAAGTGCGTTAGCTTCCTCAAGCCGTCGGACGCACTTACGCTTCTCATTGCCCACCGCATATTGCTCGTTCTCAAGAGCAGTGATTGCCGTATGCAGATCTTCATAACGCTGAGATACGTGACGATAGCGCGAGATCTCAGCGCCTAGCGTTCGATCAGGGAGTTCGGCAATGGCCAGATCGACCCATTGACGTCCTCCGAAATCATTACGCAAGTACCTCAGCTGATCATGCATGTAGTTGCGTTCATCAGCATCGAAGTCGGGGGCGGCGTGTACGTCACCTTGCTGAATCTCCCCTCCCTTCGTCATACATCCGAAGACGATGGTATTGTTGCCGGGCTTTAAGTGAATGTATTTGGCAACAGTGTGTTGCCCGTTGATAATCATGCGGAAAGGGATAAACTGTGGGGGATATTTAATTCAAACCCGTCGGGGGCATCGGCCTTGTCCTTAGCCTTCTGCCGCTCGACGTTGGCGTCAGTTCCATGGTAATCTGGGAAGACAGGGCTTCCTTTTGCCGCTGCCATACCTCCTCGACGTCCCCGACGAGTGTGCGGCGTAGTAGGTGTACCCCTTCATCTTCGGGTCTCGAAACCGCCGAGGGATCTTCGTTTTCTTTGTCGGAATCGTCTTCTTGTTGACGGAGGGCAGCACGGGTGTGAACACCCCATGAGGTGGCGGGGTCGAGAATGACTCGAGAGGGAGACTCGACATTAATATATCGAGGCGTTGGCGGCGGGGGGATGAAGTGAAACTTGTCGTTACAGACGCAGTCATGGACGGATTTTCCACAGTCGTAGTGGATGTGGGAGTCAAGGTGGCCTGGACATGACAGGGCGGATTGCTTACAAGTGCCGCAAACTCGGACCACTTCACTGATGTCCGAGACGCTTGGCACCTTGACAAGCGTTTGTGCAACAAGGAGGTTCTGGCGGTCTGGAGTTGCTCCCGTCGCCACCTCTCTTCGTCTTGTTCCAATCCTCCAGCGTCGTTCCGCATACATCAGGGGTTTCGGGATGAAGTCCCCTGGACCGATGCATCTGAAGGCGGCGGCGACCTCGGCGCAGAGGGCATGTCCTCAGTGACAATTGAGGCAATGGAGGTAGAGGAAGGGAGGACGTGGTCATTGGTAGAGGAGGAAGTGCTCATAGTAGTTCGAAGGAAGAACTGATGAGCTTCTTCACTGGGAGAGGGACATTTATATATGCAGACAACGGAGTTCGAAGGTGTTGAAACTCAGCTATCGCTTGTGGAGCATGTACGTCAGTGGCGTTGACCCACTGGTTCTCCGAGTCTGGGTACCCCTTCCATTTGATAGATATTGTTTGCGCCTTCCCTTGCCGAAATGCCGTTGGTCTAGAATTTTCTCGATTTCGTATTCTTCTTCGCCATCGATTAATTCAGGAGGTGGTCTTGGGAAATTTGGTCCATGAAAGGAAGTTTCTCGATAGGGGGTGAGAAGATCGATGTGAAACACGTCATGAATGCTCCATTGTGTGGGAAGTTCCAGTCTATAATTAACTGGGACATCACCTGATTAATTTTAAAGGGTCCATGTCGTTTGGGCGCAAGTTTGGCGCTAGGTTGATGAGTTCTCAGATGACGTCCCTCTAGCCATACGAGGTCTCCAATTCCAAATTTGGGTGTTTCTTTGTGCTTAACCCATGACTTTTGTGCCTTGATTATTTGTTGTTGGGCGTGTGCTCGTGCCTGTTTGAACTGATCAAGCCGCAACGCCACTTGGGGTAAAGGGGTTGGAGTCGTTTTCCAATCAGCACGTGGATGATGTCCTGTCAAGAGAAAGAATGGAGACTGCCCTGTTGCCTCGTTTGGCCAATTATTGTGTGTGAATTCCGCCAGGGGTAAATATAGCGTCCAATTGTCCTGCCGCTCATTTACCCAAAATCGGAGATATTGCTCTAGCCATTGATTCGTTCGTTCCGACTGTCCGTCAGTACGAGGGTGATAGGCTGTGGATATGTTTTGTGTGATTCCCAGTTGTTTACAAAGTTCCCGTGTGAACTTTGATGCGAATCGAGGATCTCGATCGCTGATTATCTTCGTGGGGAGTCCGTATCTGATGAATACGTGTTTGAGATACAACATGGCAACTTCTTCTGCGTTGATCTCTTCTTTACAGGGGATGAAAATAGATGCTTTAGTACAATCGTGATCAGTGATCGTGAGGATAGAATCGTATCCTTCTGACACCGGTAGTTTTGTGATGAAATCAAGTGCGATCGTTTCGAACGGCATTGCTTCTGGTTTTGGGTAGATAGGTTGTAGTGATGCCCTGATGGGTCGATTATTGACTTTATGTCGTTGACAATCCGCGCATCCTTGTACGTATGCGGTGACGTCTGGTCGGAGCGTCGGCCACCAGTAATTTCGTTCTACTAACTTGATAGTCTTGTTGATACCCGGGTGTCCGTATACTGGAGGTTCATGATGAGCTTCTGTGATCGCTCTTCTTTCTTTACTTCCCTTGGTCACCACTCGTCTTCCTTGTTTGTACCATACTCCATGTACTTTCTTCAAATTGTGGGGGTCTATCCACGGACGTAGGATTGTTTCATCCTGAGCGTCGCTAGGATTGGCCGGCATCATATCTTGTACTGTAAAAACGCCTTGAGGATGGTTAGGCATTCCCGTTCTTTGCGTCGTCATGTTTCTGATGAATATGTGATCTGGGAGTACCGTGACATTCTCGTTATCCTCTTCACCCTGTTTATAGTCAGGTCGTCTCGATAGTGCATCTGCGCGGCCGTTTGCAGTTCCTTTGATGTGGTGAATTTCCAGATCGTATTCTGATAATTCAAGGACTTCCCTGGCTACTCGCCTACTAATCTTTTGTGGTTCTCTCCAGTATTTTAGATTCATATGATCGGAAAAGACCTTGATCTTGTGTGGGGATCCAGCCAATAGTGCTCTCCAGTGGCGAAGCGCTTTGACTATAGCTAGTAATTCCAGATCGTAGATATCGTAGTTGCGTTCTGCTGCATTTAGTGTTGCAGAATAATATCCTATTGGGTGTCTTTTGCCGTCAGATTTCTTTTGAAGTAGTACAGCTCCCACCGCGAAACCTGACGCGTCCACTTCCAATTCGAATTGGTCTTTTAAAACCGGGTGTGTTAGTACCGGTTCACTTGTTACTCGTTGCTTTAGCGTTTCAAACGCATGTTGTTGTTGTGGTCCCCAGCTCCATTGTGCTATCTTCTTGGTGAGATTGTTTAGAGGTTTAGCGATCGACGCGAATCCTCTGATAAAAAGGCGATAAAAATTGCAGAATCCAAGAAAAGATCGTACGTCCTTGACTTTAGTTGGCGTTGGCCAGTCTTTGATGCCTGTGATTTTGATGGGATCCATGCGTGTTACCCCCTTTTCAAGGATTACCCCCAGGTAATCAAGGGACGCAGCATGGAAAGTGCATTTTTCTGGTTTGAAGTAGAGGTCGTAATGTTGTGCTACTTGAAGCACATCTTTCACGGCGGCGATGTGGTCGTCGAGGGTTGTTTTTGTTGCTATACCAATATCATCCATATACACTCGTATGATGGTGCCTCGTTGTTCATGTTTTGAGATTGTATCCTTGTAGATAGCGTTCATCATTGTTTGGAACGTGGCTGGAGAATTGGTAAGCCCAAAGAACATAACCGTTGGTTCGAAAAGTCCGTAAGGTGTCTTAAACGCGGCCTTGTGTTCGTCACCCTCTTTGATCCGAATGTTGTTGTACCCCCATCGGACATCAAGTTTTGTATAAATGTGAGCACCGCTCAGATCTTTGATGAGAGTTTGGATGAGGGGAAGGGGATAGTTGTTGCGAATAGTATATTGATTTAAACGACGATAGTCCTGTACCGGGCGTAGTTTTCCATCCTTCTTTTTAACAAAGAAAAATGGTGATGCGTACGGGGACTTTGACGGTCTAATGTATCCCTTCTTCAGGTGTTCTGTGATGAAATGTTTCACCTCCTGATCTTCACTCAACGATAAATCGTAAATGGAGCAATTGATATGGTCGGGAGTGTCTTTCTTTAATTCAATTGCGTGATCCCATTCTCGAGATGGGGGAAATCGATGAGACTCTTCTTCGCTAAATACCTTTTCGAATTCTTCATATTCGACCGGTATTATTGTGTTTGGTGCGGGACCTGCCGCAATGGCCATGTTAGTGGCTGCTCCTTTTATTGAGCATTGAGATTGGAGGGTGGCAATGATACTGCCCTTTTTGTCACTGGATAGAGTGTACTTGTTTGTGGGTTGTCCGATTGATTTGATAATGACTGGATGGACATTTGAACGGATGTTACCATTTTTCCAGTCAAATTCTGGTTCGAAAGCGCTGAGCCAAGGATATCCCAATAATATATCTTCTCTTCCTATATCCGTGACCAGGAATCTCATTTCCCTATGATCTCCCTTGGTGAGTACTTGAAGATCAACGTAATGGGTAATCATCCCCCCTTTGTTGGTTGTATCATCAATATTAAATATTTTCCTGGGTTGTGGTAGTCGTGCCTTCCCCAACCCTAGTTTCTTCACGAATTGATCGTTTATGAAATTTTCTGTAGCTCCCGAATCGACGAGAGCTTTGATATCGGCCTTGTTGTAACGTGTTTGACAGAGTACTGGAATTCGCATAGAACGGAAGCGAGTTATGTATACAGCGTTACAACGTAATGCCCTCACCCAGGCCGTTGGGTTCAGGCGTCCCCAAAATCCTTTCTCCCCATCAATTCCTGCATGGCAAGGTCCTTAAATTCGTCCGTCTCATTTGCTGCCATGCGTAGCCAGTCGTCCTTTCGCTGCGTAGCTGTTCTATCGTCTGCCACCATTTGGGCAATGTGAAGATCTTCGCCCGCTTCGCTGCGGTCATCCACTACTTCGGAGCTTCTTACGTTGGTCCTAGGTTGTCGAGGCTGTGTACAATTGCGACTGAGGTGTCCCTTCTTTTGACAATTGTAACAAACAACTTCCCTTAGGTCTGGCGGCTGTCGCCTTTTCAAAAAACCTTCTCTTGGTTGGAAAGGGGGTCGTGGACCCCTTCGATCTTGCTCCAATACGTGTTCCGCGTTCGCCAATCTTCCTCTAGTCCTGGTACGATCAGCGGATGTATCCATAGCGTTTGGATTGCGATTTAGTTGGAAAGCCCTGGGCCATCGCGATGGTGTTCCCTGGGTTTTGAATTGATTGAATTTATTCTGCATGTGAATCCATTCGCCGTGACGCTGGATACTGTTATTTCGCCATTCTTCGTATGTTTGAGGTTTGTCCAGGGTGTATACGGTTTCATATAATTTGCGAGGAAGTCCCTCGGCAAACATTTCGACCACCAATGGTTCATCTACTCGATAGCCAGCGAGACGAACTAGATTTTCGAATTTGGCCACGTACGCGTCAATATCCTGATTTCCCATTTTGATTCCTTTTCGGAGTTCTGCTCGTGCTCTTTCTTCTCGTAGTGTGTCACGGAATTGTCGTTTGAAGGACAGTTGGACACTATCCCATAGCCATGTATTTGCGGGGTCAATATGGTTGACCTGTACTTGTAGTCGCATCCAAGCGCTGATGGATCCTACCCATTCGGTGACGTGAGGTCCTTGTATATAGGTGAGGAATAACATAGCTTTTTGGAATGGTATTGCCATCATCGGATTATTGATGTTGATGCCTTCATATAATTCCCATTGAAGAAGGAATTCTTCCACCTTGGATCGATCTCCAGTAAATATGTTTGGGGCGTTACCCCACAACTTATCACTGTGGTGTCCTGGTACTCCACCTGGTCCTCCTACCAGTGGGATTCCTCCTCCTGGTGGGCCTCCTCCTCCTGGTGGGCCTCCTCCTCCCGGCGGTCCTCCTCCTCCTGGTGGGCCTCCTCCTCCTGGTGGGCCTCCTCCTCCTGGTGGTCCTCCACCCGGTGGTCCTCCTCCTGGTGGTACTCCACCCGGTGGTCCTTGTGGCCTCCAGTTTTGTGGCATTCGGATAGGAAATCCTCTTCCTGGAAAAGGATCTTGATCTGGGGGGTCTGGTCGATCTGACCCTGCGATGCGTAAATCTGCTAATTCATCAAGTGTAAACGTTCTTCCTGCGACTTGATGTGTGGTTTGGGTAGTCATAATTGGACTAATGTGTAGTTGTTCGGTAACCCTTGCTAGTTGATCGACGATGGGCACCGGTTCTTGGATTGTAATATTCTCTGGTTCGTCCTGTTGAACCGACTCTGCCTCGGATGGTATGGTGGTAGGGGATGGAGGTAGTATTGCTCCTAGTGATTGTGCTTCTGGCCGAGTGAGTTCGTTGATAGCAATGTCTAATCCGTAGGAGGTGGGAGCAATGCGACGTCCTTCCCACTCTCGAGCCCTTTCAAACCACTGTAATTCTATCCAGCAAAGGTGATCGTTATCAAACTCAACTGGATGAAGGAATGCGTCTTCTCCGTCTCTGGCGTAATATCCTTCGATATCGTCAACTGTTGTCCACGCTGCACTTTTGGTAAAACGTTGTGGAACAGTTCTCGTTCCTCTTTGTGCGAACCAACGAATTGGTTCTCCGAATGTCGTCCAACGACTTGCGGTTGTATCTTGAGACGCCACGATGAATAGCTTGGTCTTAATGTTGCGTTATCACCTAACGCTGGCCTGACTTAGGCGACTTGTAGAGGCGCGACAAGATGAAAGATACGTAACGGCTTGCTGATACACCAAATCGAAGATATTGGGTATGTCAATGAGATCACAAGGGACGTCGTCCACAAGGATAAGATAGCGAAGAATGATCACTTAGTACCCGAGGCACTAGTATGCGAGAAAAGGTGATGATTCGAGAAGACCAAGCTAGAGAGCCTTGGTCTTGATACTACAGCTTATATACAGTTACTCGCTGGCTTTAAAGCGCAGCTGGAATCCAAACCCTAGTACAGTGATACTAGTAATGAGTAAGTGTCCGTTCTAATAATACCTGAAACACCGGCAAGACCCAAACACCGGCGACGCGTAAGTGTCCATGACTAATATGTGCTTACTATCGTAGTCATAACCAACTAGTAAGCAGTCCGAACTCCGGAAATCCCGTCATCCTTCGAAGTCAGCAGCAAGATGATGTCAACGTGACACTGTGCCACCTCCGCACCTGGGTTGCATGCCACCTTGTCCCCCACCCCCCCTTCCCCCCTGCGCTCATGCCTGGGTTACATGCCACCCCACTCCTGCCCCATTCCCATACCCAGGTTGTGTGCTGCCTGCCCTCCCTGTCACGTTGGACATTGTATTGTGTTGTTACTCATCATTCTGACATGTTCTCGGAAGTTTGGGATGCTTACTAGTTGGTTGTGACTACAATAGTAAGCACTCATTAGTCACAGACACTTACACGTCGCTGGTGATTGGGTTTGCTGGTGTTTCAGGTATTTTTAGGATTTAATCATGACTCGATACTAGGATCACTAGGGTTTCATCTTCCAGCTGTGCTTTAAAGCCAGCGAGTAACTGTATATAAGCCATAGTAGGAAGACCATAGCTTGCCAGCTTGGTCTTCTTGAATCTTCACTTTTCTTGTCATCTTCAAAGACAGTCTCATCTCTTTCCAATCAGTTGATTGAAGCTTACCTATTGAGGTACCCTAGTGTCAACCAAGTGACCTAGTGGCTGTGTGACTTTGTTAAGTCACCCGTGATTTCACCATCCATTCATATCATCAACAGCCGCATCGTAACAGAGTTCAAGTCGAACCAGTGTTTAGTGATAACACTACATTAAGACCAAGCTTCAACGTGGCATCATCAGAAACAACTCGAGACCGTTGTCGGGACATGGACAATGTCTGGTTCAAATTAAGAGGTGCTCAGAATGTACCCGACAGATTCCTCAAGGGAGCAGAATACCGATACAGCAGTACCACTGGAACAACCGGATATCATGCAAGAAGTCATGAAGATAATCAATCAGTAGCAGTTGAGTTTCTCTACAATCAATATTTGTGGGTTGAAGTTCGCTGGTTTCAACCTAAGGACGGAGAAGGAGAGTGGGAAGGTTTTCAACCAGCATTAGAAGACCTTGGTTGTGACATCTATATCAATGAACTCATGCAGGAGGAGGTAGCACAGGTAAACACAGCCAATGATTGACCAAGATCGACAACTCCTCCCCTGTCACCAAGCAGTAGAAGCAAAGCATTGCTAGGAGCAAGAGCATCAACTCCATCTCAACAAGGCATCAAATTAGCAATTGCAACAGAATTCACTATGATTAAGCATGATGGCTACCCTCACATCTCACGTCCAGTCTCAAACCACAGCAGGGAGTACATCTATTCCACTGATATATTTTCTCACCACCTCTCCAGTGGCCCCAACTGTAACGGCTTTTCGAGCATTATCAGACCCCCAGAACCAGCCAATGGGATGGCCACAACCTAATCCACCGGGTGGTGGTGGAGGCGGTGGAGGAGGAGGAGGACCACCTGGAGGAAACCCGCCAGCACCAATACCGCCAGTCCAAGCACCCATACAGATGCCACCTGATAAATTCTGTGGGAATCTGCCTGCAGTCTTTGGAGGTGACTGCAAGAAGGCAGAAGAATTTCTTATGCAATGGAGCTTATACAAAGGAATCAACACGAATCATTCTATCATGCGAAACCCATATCAGAAAGCTTGGTTATTCCTCATCTATATTCAGGGGACTGCAGTAACAGAATGGGTAGGATCGATGGTCGTTTGGCTATGAGTACAAGTGGACGTCAATGGAAGAGACACCTATGACAATTGGTTGTGGTATAACACCCACACTTTGTTTATGTAACAGTACAGAGATCCCCTGAAAGAGGAGAAAGCACAAGCAGAATTGCAAAGGGGCATCAAGATGGAGAAAGGAGATATTGACGCTGTGATGAGTGCTTACTGTTTAATTGCAACAGCAAGGCTCAAGGTCACAAGGATCAGGGTGGCTGATGTTGAACCAACAAGGATATAGAACAAGGACAGGATGCTATGGACCACGAGTATCCAGACAAGGATGTGGAACAACCTAATGGTAGGAAGCTGCACAGTAGACAGGAAGGTACAAGAGGGGATGTTGCAAGTGGACAGTCTGAGGGACTGTCCATTGTATTGCACTAGCTTATATACCCAAATACATGGTCTGTGCATACTTTAGGGGAGGCCCAACTCCAATCCACAGGTGGGGCCATGGAATGTGCTAGAAAGGGTCTAAGTATACCATCCAATGGCATTAATCCCTGTTGAGCTCTACTTATCAGGTGGATAGTGGAACATGCCAGAAGGGTTCCAAATATATCTTCCAATAGTAAGTCTCTGATAAGCCCTGCTCATCAGATGACTAGTTAGGTCATCTTTTGCTTGGTAAGTCCAGGTTCTGGACTGGACCTTTCTTGAATAGGAAGGTAAGGAGTACCCAATCATTTCACGTGCATCGTATTGACTAGTTCTACTAGGCCAATACTCTGTCTCCCAAGTTTTGTGTGTGCATTCCCTTGCACATGTTTGAGGTTCATGGGTTTGTTGCAGGCCGAGGTAAAGGTTTGTGACAGTATCCCCTCTTTAGGATTGTGCTGTGCTGTTAGCACTCTAAGGTTACTTGGTCGAGGTGCAGAGGGATTTCTGGTGTGAAACTGTTGAACTAGGAATGATGCATGCTTCATTTGTGATGCAGAGAGCCAGGAGTTTTTGGAACTAGGGTAGCCTTTCCACTTGAGGAGGTACAAGATCCCCTTTTTGTTGGGTGATACTTTAGACTGGAGTACTGCTTCAACTTCGTAGTGTTCTTCTTCTCCTTGGACTATATCTGGAGGAGGTCTAGTGAAGTTAGGTCCATGTGCAGGGGTTTCCTTGTATGGTGATATTAGAGAACTGTGGAAGACTGGGTGGATTTGCCATGACTTGGGTAGTTAGAGTTTGCAATTAACTCCCCATGTAGATAGTACTTTGAATGGACCATGGCACCTGGGGGCTAACTTGGCTTTAGGGTGTGTGGTGTGAACATTGGTTCCTTCTAACCAGACTAGGTCTCCTGGTTTGAACACATGGGAAGCAATGGGTACTCTGGATCTCTTCATGACTTCTGCAGCTACTTTTAGTGCTGCTGTAACTTCAGATTGTACTTGGTCTAAGGTGCGAAGGTGTTCTTCTACTGTGGGAATCTTGGTAGTGAAGTTTACTGGGGGAATGAATTCTGGTTTGAATCTGTACCAGACTTCAAAGGGGGATCTTCCTGTGGCACTGTGTTGGTGAGCGTTGTGGGCAAACTCCATAAAGGGTATTAGTTCTACCCAATTGTCTTGCTGGAAGTTGCAAAAAATGCGGAGATACTGCTCCAATTCCTGGTTGACTCTTTCTGTTTTGCCATCTGTTTGAGGGTGGAAGGCTGTGGACATGGTGGACTTGACTCCCAATCATTCCCAAACTTCTTGCATGACTTTAGAGGCAAATTGGGGGCCTCTATCAGAGATAACTTGGCATGGTAGTCTGGTTCATCTCCAGACATTCTTCATGTACAACTTGGATGTTTCTTTGGCTCTGATAGTTTTATTGCAAGGGGTGACAATGGTGGCTTTACTGAGGCAATCTACCACCATGAACAAGGAGTCATATCCCAGGGAGGTAGGGAGGTCTGTGATGAAATCCATGGTGATAACTCCCCATACATCTGTTGGTATTTGATTTGGTAACAGGGGTACTTGAGTTCTTGGCTTGATTTTGGTTGCCTGACATGTGGCGCATCTGTCCACATAATTCTTGACAAAGGTGGATATCCCTGGCCACCAGAATTCTCTTGATACTATTCCATAGGTCTTCCATCTTCCTGGATGTCCTGTGGCTACATGGTCATGATATCTCTTGACAATGTCTCTTCGAAGTGTATCATCTTTTGTGACATAGACTTGTCCTCTGAATAGAATGATTCCATCTTCTAGGTTCCATTCTTCTAGGCCCTTAACAATGGATCTTGGGCCATTCTTTAAAATAGCTTCTATGGCAATGCTGACATCTTTGTCATATTCCTGGCTTGACTTGATTCTTTGGCGTAGGGTTGTATCTCCTAAAACTGTGACTGCTGTAGGGCGGGCTGGGCAAATTGCGACAAACTTGGTGTCCAGTAGGGCTCACAACTCATCTTCAGTTGCTATCCCCTCTTTAAGATCTGGATGCCTAGACAGTGCATCAGATTTATTCTGTACACCTGGCTTGTGAATGATGGAGAACTTGAAATGTGAAAGGAATAAAGCCCAGTGCGCTTGACGTCATGTGAGCTTCTGCTTGGTGGCAAAATAAACTAAATTGCCATGGTCAGACCAGATTTCAAGGACATTGTCGCGTCCTTCAAGGTAATGTTGGAAAATGTCCAAGGCTCTGATGATGGCAAGGAGCTCTTTATCATGGATCTTGTAATTCTGCTCTGCTGGTTGTAGGGACTTGGAATGGTATGCAACAGGGTGCCATCTGTTCAAGGCATCTGGTTGTTCAAGAATGGCACCTGTGGCAAAGTCACTGGCATTGGTGATGAGGCGGAAGGGTTTACTATGGTCAGGAAGAGCAAGGACAGGGGCTGTGATAAAGGCTTGGATAAGGGTGCGGAACACAGATTCCTGGGATGTGCCCCAGAGGAATGGAGTCTCCTTCCTGGTGAGGTCAAACAATGGTCTGGCAACATCATCCTCCTCTTCCTCACACCACCACCCCCGTTATGTTGCACATAACAGTTGTACTCAATCTATTTGAAACTTTCACCTCCAGTATATGACAAGCCTCCAGCCAACCCCATGCTAGTGACCTTGTCCATCGCGGCCTGGCTCAAAAGCTGATAAGCTCCCTTAACTCCCCCATTCCCGAACTAGACAACCTCCCCCTTGTCGAGTGGGCAGGCCTTGCCCCCCTGCATTCTCACGTTGGCCCCCATCCTTTCACCGCCACCCCTAACATCTCTGAGGAGCTTCGGCTCCTCAAGAACTCTTTTGATGGAGCTTTAGCCACGCTTGCTCAAGAGGTGAAGGCTCTCTCAACGAAAGTTGATAAGCCCCCCCAGGCTTCCGCAAAGTCGTCTGCCTCCCCACCCTCCAAGCCTGCTACCCCCTCCAAGGCCCCACTGCCCACGTCACAGCCAGCAAAGCTGGCCCCTCCCACCATCCCCTCCTTCACCTCTGCCACACGGTCACCAGCTAGGCCTAGCCTAGTGGTCTCCTTGGCCCCTCCTGCAGATGACGAACTACAGAACGACACCCAGGTGGTCAAGCGGACCCCCTGGAAATCACTGAGTTCCTCAACGCTGTTCTTCACGGCTCCCCACACCAAGTAACGCTGTCTGCCGCCAGGTGGACAGCGAAGAACAACTTGGTCCTCATGGCAGGACCCGACACAACAGCTCACCATCTCAACACGGCCTCCCACTTCATTTCAGCTTCACTTGGTCCCTTTCTTTCCCCAAGCCCCACTCCTATCCCCATATCCTCACGTGAAAACGTCCGATGGTCACGCATCCTCATCAACAGCATCCCCACTGGAGCTTCCCATACACGCGCGCCCTACTCCCCCTCACAGTGCAATGATGCACTCATGGTAGATAACCCCACCTACCGCTCCCTTCGCCTCACACAGCTCCCTTCGTGGGTCCACCCTCCTGCTAACTACAAACCAAACTCCTCATCCTCCCTCATCCTGGCATTTGAGGACCCTGATGGCGAGATGCTACAGCGTCTCTTGGCCCAAAGGACTCTGTATGCCTTTGGTTCAGTAGGGGAGCTCAAGCGATGGAAACAGAAACCACGCGGTATGACCAATACCCAAGGTGCTAGCCCTGTCCGATGATAGGCCTCATGAGGCCTCAGTTTTTATCCCCGAACACGCCGTGCTTAACTCACAAGACCCTCATGGGTCTCTCCTCTCCTTCTACTACGTCCTTTCTGTGAGACTCCCGTCTTCCACCTCTGTGAAGGAAGGGTCCCACTCCCCTCTCGAACAAGTGTGACAGGGTCACAAACTCTTATAATTTCCGTATTACATCACTCGCCATCACTCTGCATCTCTCCGCCTATGTGGATTTGCTCATATGCCACCAGTCCCTTCAAATTCCACACGTTCAACTCTTCTTAGTACCAGAACTGTCATGTGTAGGTAGTTTGTGCCGCTCTGTGCCATTGTTGCATGCATAGCGGGATATAAGATAGATTCAAAAAAAATTAAAAAAAATGGTCTGGCAACAGTTGAAAAATCCTTGATGAAACCTTGGTAGAAGTTACAAAAACCAAGGAAAGCTTGGACATGTTTGACAGTCTGTGGCGTAGGCCAACCAGTGATTCCTGCAACCTTAGCAGGGTCCATCTTGACTTGTCCATTGAGATAACAATCCCAAGGTATTCAATAGATGTCTGAGCAATTACACATTTCTCCAGCTTGAGGTACAGGCTGTGCATCAAGAGATGTGAGAGGACTTCATGGGTTAATCTGTCCAACAAGGCAGGATCCTCTGAAAAGATGAGGATGTCGTCTAGATAGACAACAACATGTCCCTCATCTATCATGTCTTCAAAGATGTCATTCATAAACATCTGGAATGTGGCAGGGGCATTGCAGAGACCAAAGGTCATGACCATGGGTTCAAATAGGCCGAGGGGTGTTTTGAAGGCAGCTTTATGTTCGTCTCCTTCTCTGATATGGATTGAAGTACCTGGCGCCGCATAGTTTGTCGATTAACTCAGGGATCAGTGGTAAGGGGGCGGCATTCTTGATTGTAATGTCATTGAGTGCACAGTAGTCCTGCACTGGATGTAACTTGCCATCCTTCTTGTCTACAAAAAAGAAGGGGCTGGCCATAGGGGACTTGGAAGGGCAGATGTATCCTCTCCACAAATGTTCTGTGATATATTCTTTGAGTGCTTCTGATTCTTTGGGTGTGAGTCTGTAGATGCCACAATTGCGCATCTTAGAGGCTTGTTTGAGTTCTATGGCATGGTCCCACGCTTGATGTTTTGGAAGCCGGTGCAAGGCTGTTTCACTAAAGACTTTGGAATACTTGTGATACTGGGCAGGGATGTGATCAAGGGATTGTTTGGGTGCATTTTTTGCTGCAATAGCCGTACTGGCTGTAGACTTTGATCGGATAGCAAGAGCATCGTACTTGTTAAAACTGTGATGATACAAGAAGCTTTCCATGGCCTCCCAGGCAAAGACAATGTCGGTTATCAGGGGTTCATCTTCTACTGGAAGTAAGGCATTGATAGTGGTAGCCTGTGTCTGCTGCTTTTGGGATGTGATTATGAGGGGGTACTTGGACAAGATACAATTCTTGGGGCATCTTGTGAAGGTGATCTGTGGCAATGCCCAGTCTACTTCTGGGTTATGTGCATGAAGCCAATCTGTTCCTAGGATAATGTCATGGTCCCCTAGCATGGTAACATAGAGTTCTGATGTTTCTTCATGGTAGTTGTCATCCATGGTCTTGATACAGATCTTCTGGATTGTAGTATACTTGACTTGTAACGTGCAAGCTGCATGTGAGCCTGACATAGGCAACGTAGGATGAACACGGTGACTTAGCAAATGCTGGACTCAAGCGCAAAGGCTGAGTAACGTCTCAACGCATGAAGGTGGAGTCTGAGCTATTCAGGCTCAAAGGTCGAAGTAATGTGTTTGAAGGGACTTAGACAAGGGCCGTTTGCCCGAAGTGTGGAACAGAGAATAGAGCCTTGGATACAACAGAGTCGAGAGAGTAACAAGAAGTCCAAGCTGCAGAATACAAGCCATTCTGCAGCTCTTTAAGTACCAACCTACTACACGACCACTTTTGCTTATGTAATCATACATGCTGACACATCCTGACTACAACCTACTATAGTCATCCTAGGAATTTGTAAGTGATGACTCATGATTGTTAATCAATGTGTCACGTTGACATCGTTTTGTTGCTGACTTCAAAGGATGACGAGGCTTCCGGAGTTTCGGACTGCTTACTAGTTGGTTATGACTACGATAGTAAGCATATATTAGTCATGGACACTTACGCGTTGCCGGTATTTGGGATTGCCGGTGTTTCAGGTATTATTAGAACGGACACTTACTCATTACTAGTATAGCTGTACTAGGGTTTGGATTCTAGCTGCGCTTTAAAGCCAGCGAGTAACTGTATATAAGCTGTAGTATCAAGACCAAGGCTCTTTAGCTTGGTCTTCTCGAATCATCACCTGTTCTCGTATACTAGTACCTCGGGTACTAAGTGATCGCACTTTGCTATTCATCCTTGTGGACATTGTCCCTTGTGATTCTCTTCAAATACCCAATATCTCTGATTTGGTGTATCAACAAGTCGTTACGTGTCTCTCATCTTGTCACGCCTTCACAAGTCGCCTAAGTCAGGCCAGCGTTAGGTGATAACGCTACATTAAGACCAAGCTATTCATCGTGGCGTCGCAAGATACAACCGCAAGTCGTTGGACGACATTTGGAGAGCCAGTTCTTTGGTTCGCACAAAGGGGAACGAGAACTGTTCCACAACGTTTCACCAAAAGTGCAGCGTGGACAACAGTTGACGATATCGAAGGATATTACGCCAGAGACGGAGAAGACGCATTCCTTCACCCAGTTGAGTTTGATAACGATCACCTTTGCTGGGTAGAATTACAGTGGTTTGAAAGGGCCCGAGAGTGGGAAGGACGTCGAATTGCTCCCACCTCCTACGGATTAGACATCCTCATAAACGAACTTACTCGACCAGAAGCACAATCACTCGGAGCAATACTACCTCCATCCCCTACTACCATACCCTCAGAGGTAGAATCGGTTCGACAGGAAGAACCAGAAACCATTACCATTCAAGAATCGGTGCCCATAATTGATCAACTAGCCAGGGTCACTGAACAGTTACACATCGGTCCAATCATGGCTACCCAAACCACTCATCAAACTACAGGGAGAACGTTTACACTTGATGAACTAGCAGACTTACGCATTGCAGGGTCAGATCGACCAGACCCCCCAGATCAAGATCCTTTCCCAGGAAGAGGATTTCCTATCCGAATCCCACAAAACTGGAGACCACCAATGCCACCAGGTGGAGGACCACCAGGTGGAGGACTACCGGGTGGAGGACCACCAGTAGGAGGACCACCAGGAGGAGGAGGATCACCAAGAGGAGGAGGACCACCAGGAGGAGGAGGACCACCAGGAGGAGGAGGGCCACCGGTAGGTGGGCCAGGTGGAATCCCAGGACAACACAGCGACAAGTTGTGGGGTAACGCCCCAACTATATTTACCGGAGATCGATCAAAGGTGGAAGAATTCCTTCTTCAATGGGAGTTATATGAAGGCATCAACATCAATAATCCGATGATGGCAGTGCCATTCCAAAAAGCTATGTTATTCCTCACCTATATACAAGGACCTCACGTCACCGAATGGGTAGGATCCATCAGCGCTTGGATGCGACTACAAGTACAGGTCAACCATATTGACCCCGCAAACCCATGGTTATGGGACAGTGTCCAGTTGTCATTCAAACGACAATTCCGTGACACACTATGAGAAGAGAGAGCACGAGCAGAACTCAGAAAAGGAATCAAGATGGGAAATCAGGATATTGACGCGTATGTGGCCAAATTCGAAAATCTAGTTCGCCTCGCTGGTTATCGAGTAGATGAACCATTGGTGGTGGAACTATTTGCCGAAGGACTCCCTCGCAAACTATACGAAACCGTATACACTCTGGACAAACCCCAAACATATGAAGAATGGTGGAATAACAGCATTCAACGCCACGGCGAATGGATTCACATGCAGAACAAATTCAATCAGTTCAAAGCACAAGGAACACCATCACGATGGCCTAGAGCCTTCCAACCAAATCGCAATCCAAATGCCATGGATACCTCTGCTGATCGTACCAGGACCAGAGGAAGACTGGCTAACGCTGAACAAGTATTGGAACAAGATCGAAGGGGTCCACGACCCCCGCAATCAATGAGGGGTGCCAATCCCCCTTTCCAACCAAGAGAAGGGTTTTTAAGGAGACGGCAACCGCCAGATCTAAGGGAAGTTGTCTGTTACAATTGTCAAAAGAAGGGACACCTCAGTCGCAATTGTACACAGCCCCGACAACCTAGGACCAACGTAAGAAGCTCTGAAGTAGTGGATGACCGCAGCGAAGTGGGCGAAGATCTTCACATCGCCCAAATGGTGGCAGACGATAGAACAGCCACTCAGCGGAAGGACGACTGGTTACGCATGGCGGCAAATGAAACGGATGAGTTTAAGGACCTTGCCATGCAGGAGCTGATGGGGAAAAAGGATTTTGGGGACGCCTGAACCCAACGGCCTGGGTGAGGGCATTACGTTGTAACGCTGTATACATAACTCGCTTCCGTTCTATGCGAATTCCAGTACTCTGTCAAACACGTTACAACAAGGCCGACATCAGAGCTCTCGTCAATTCGGGAGCTACCGAAAATTTTATAAACGATCAATTCGTAAAGAAACTAGGATTGGGAAAGGCACGACTGCCACAACCTAGGAAAATATTCAATATTGATGATACAACCAACAAAGGGGGGATGATTACTCATTACGTCGATCTCCAAGTACTCACCAAGGGAGATCATAGGGAAATGAGATTCCTGGTCACGGATATAGGAAGAGAAGACATATTGTTGGGATATCCTTGGCTCAGCGCCTTTGAACCAGAATTCGATTGGAAAAATGGCAACATCCGTTCAAATGCCTATCCAATTATTATCAAATCAATTGGACGACCTACAGACAAACTCACCACTACCTACACGCCGTCTACCGACAAAAAGAACAGTATCATCGCCATCCTCCAATCTCAATGCTCTATAAAAGGAGCTGCCACTGAAATGGCCATTGTGGCAGGCCCCGCACCACAAACAACAATACCAGTCGAATATGAAGAATTCGAAAAGGTATTTAGCGAAGAAGAGTCTCATCGATTTCCCCCATCCCGGGAATGGGATCACGCAATTGAATTGAAGAAGGACACACCTGATCATATCAATTGCTCTATCTACGACCTATCGTTACGAGAAGATCAGGAGGTCAAACAATTCATCACGGAACATCTGAAGAAGGGATACATTAGACCGTCAAAATCCCCGTACGCATCACCATTTTTCTTCGTTAAAAAGAAGGATGGGAAACTACGCCCGGTACAGGACTATCGCCGATTAAATCAATATACTATTCGCAACAACTATCCCCTTCCACTCATCCAAACCCTCATCAAAGACCTGAGCGGTGCTCACATTTACACAAAACTAGATGTTCGATGGGGGTACAACAATATTTGAATCAAAGAGGGTGACGAACACAAAGCTGCGTTCAAAACACCTTACGGACTGTTCGAACCAACGGTTATGTTCTTTGGGCTTACCAATTCTCCAGCCACGTTCCAAACAATGATGAACGCTATTTACAAGGACACAATCTCAACACATGAACAACGGGGTACTATTATACGAGTATATATGGATGACATTGGTATCGCAACAAAAACAACCCTCAACGACCACATCGCTGCTGTTACGCTCAGACCCTGCTCAAGCCGCCAAAGCACAGAAACAGCGCAAGTGTTTACATGAACACTGGAAGAACTGCCATGATTACCCAGAGGCGCATACCTGGGAGGCACGTGATCAAAAAGACATCGAAGAAGAAGAGGCCGTACGTGCACTCGTAGCGGCAGAAGACGACAGTTATCTAGCCTATGAAGAGGCGTGCAGAGTTCGCCAGCTCGTGAGTAACATGATATCTCGCGGTAACACCCCAGATGCTGGCAGGAGAATCACCACAGGACGGTTGAGGGTCACGTGACACGGTCATGTGAAACCCCCGGGTCACGGGATCTGACCTAAGCAATAAGTCAGGGGGGCGCGCAAGGATGGATTGTCCCAGGCCACAGTATGTATCCGGCCTAACTAATAACTCAAGGGACGTTGGAAGAAGCCATGGAATTGGCGGAAGACAGTTGTGTCCTGAAGACGACCAACGACGACAAACAGCGATTGAGCGGTGTAAGACCTCGGGCTTGATGTTGGGACAGTATCCAGCGGGCCGGGTTTGATCCCCTTTCGGGAAAGTGTTATTGATGGATTAGTTCAAGGAGCGCCTGTGTTAGCGCCGGAGCCATTGCTTACAGATGCATTATTATTGGCTTACTATTGGTATTATTCATGCTTAGTGATGCTGGGACATTCACTTACCCATTCGCTACTTATTTGGTCTCGCTTATTGATGCGATGAGGTGGGCTGACAGATGCCCTGTGGACGCTTACTCACTAGTTGGAGGTGCTTGGTCACTCATTGGTGGGGACGCTTACTTATGGTTGATTAACGCCTTATTCATGTGCTGATTGACGTGAGTCATCATGCTTATTATTCGTTGTTCATACTATGTGTGTCGCCTTTGTGGCTTGACGGACATTTACTATAAATACTATACAAGTTGCGCTATGGTTCGCTAGCTTAGTTGTCTTAAAACCCACTTGTATACTTCTCAAGAGGTGCAGACAGTCTTATAGCAGAGTCATTGTCCTTTGTGACTATCTTGTTGCCAACTTAAGTGTTAGGCGTTGCCACCTTGTAACGAACTTCAAGCTAGGCGGTATTAGGGGACCATTATTGGTTATTCGCCCTTCACAAGTCGTTCAAATCGTTCCTGAGTTCAGAAGCCGTGCGCTTTGCTCAGAGTTGAAGCAAGGAAGACCCATCGGATCCAAGTCGGATCAACGTTCAGTGGGAACGTAACAGCTGCAGTGAAAGATGTGCTAAAAGTAGCACAACAGTACGACCTCTACTTCAAGCCAGAAAAATGCACTTTCCATGCTGCGTCCCTTGATTACCTGGGGGTAATCCTTGAAAAGGGGGTAACACGCATGGATCCCATCAAAATCACAGGCATCAAAGACTGGCCAACACCAACCAAAGTCAAGGACGTACGATCTTTTCTCAGGTTCTGCAATTTTTATCGCCTTTTTATCAGAGGATTCGCGTCGATCGCTAAACCTCTAAACAATCTCACAAAGAAGACAGCGGAATGGAGCTGGGGACCGCAACAACAACATGCGTTTGAGACGCTAAAACGACGAGTAACAAGTGAACCGGTGCTAACACACCCGGTGTTACAAGACCAATTCGAATTGGAAGTGGACGCATCAGGTTTCGCGGTGGGAGCTGTACTACTTCAAAAGAAATCTGACGGCAAAAGACATCCTATAGGATACTACTCAGCAACATTAAACGCAGCAGAACGCAACTACGATATCTACGATCTGGAATTACTAGCCATAGTCAAAGCGCTTCGCCACTGGAGAGCACTATTGGCTGGATCCCCACACAAGATCAAGGTCTTCTCCGACCACATGAATCTGAAATACTGGAGAGAACCACAAAAGATTAGTAGACGAGTGGCTAGGGAAGTCCTTGAATTATCAGAATACGATCTGGAAATTCACCACATCAAAGGAACCGCAAATGGCCATGCAGACGCTCTATCAAGATGACCCGACTATAAACAGGGTGAAGAAGACAATGAAAATGTAACGGTATTACCTGATCACATATTCATCCAAAACACAATGACGCAAAGAACGGGAATGCCCAATCATCCTCAAGGCGTTTTTACAGTACAAGATATGACGCCAGTCAATCCTAGCGATGCACAGGATGAAACAATCCTACGCCCATGGGTAGATCCCCACAATTTGAAGAAGGTGAATGGAGTGTGGTATAAACAAGGGAGACGAGTGGTGACCAAGGGAAGTAAAGAAAGACGAGCGATCACAGAAGCTCATCATGAACCCCCAGTATATGGACACCCGGGAATCAACAAAACGATCAAATTAGTAGAACAAAACTACTGGTGGCCGATGCTACGACCAGATGTCACCGCATATGTACAAGGATGCGCGGATTGTCAACGACATAAGGTCAACAATCGACCCATCAGGGCGTCATTACAACCCATCTATCCAAAACTAGAAGCAATGCCATTCGAAACGATCGCACTTGACTTCATCACAAAACTACCGGTGTCAGAAGGATACGATTCTATCCTCACAATCACTGATCACGATTGTACGAAGGCATCCATTTTCATCCCATGCAGAGAAGAGATCAACGCCGAAGAAGTTGCAATGTTGTACCTCAAACACATGTTCATCAGATACGGACTTCCCACAAAAATAATAAGCGATCGAGACCCTCGATTTGCATCCAAGTTCACACGGGAACTTTGCAAACAATTGGGGATCACACAAAATATATCCACCGCTTATCACCCTTGTACTGATGGACAGTCGGAACGAACGAATCAATGGCTAGAGCAATATCTCCGCTTTTGGGTAAATGAGCGGCAGGACAACTGGGCGCTGTACTTACCCCTGGCAGAATTCACACACAATAATTGGCCAAACGAGGCAACAGGGCAGTCTCCATTCTTTCTCTTGACAGGACATCATCCACGTGCTGATTGGAAAACAACTCCAACCCCTTTACCCCAAGTGGCGTTACGGCTTGATCAGTTCAAACAAGCACGAGCACACGCCCAACAACAAATCATCAAGGCACAAAAGTCATGGGTTAAACACAAAGAGACACCCAAATTTGGACTCGGAGACCTTGTATGGTTAGAAGGACGTCATCTGAGGACTCACCAACCTAGCGCCAAACTTGCGCCCAAACGACATGGACCCTTCAAAATCAACCAGGTGATGTCCCCAGTTAATTATAGACTGGAACTTCCCACACAATGGAGTATTCATGACGTGTTTCATATCGATCTTCTCACCCCCTATCGAGAAACTTCCTTTCACGGACCAAATTTCCCAAGACCAACCCCTGAATTAATCGATGGAGAAGAAGAATACGAAATCGAGAAAATTCTAGATCAACGGCACTTTGGCAGGGGAAGGCGCAAACAATATCTAATCAAATGGAAGGGGTATCCAGACTCGGAGAACCAGTGGGTCAACGCCACCGACGTACATGCTCCACAAGCGATAGCTGAGTTCCAACATCTTCAAACTCCGTCATCTGCATATATAAATGTCCCCTCTCCCAGCGAAGAAGCTCATCAGTTCTTTCTTCGAACTACTATGAGCACTCCCTCTTCCTCTATCAATGAACGCATCATCACTCCCTCTTCCTCTATTGCCTCAACTATCAACGAGGACATGCCCTCTGCAGCCGAGGTCGCCGCCGCCTTCAGATGTATTGGCCCTGGGGATTTCATCCCCGAAACCCCTGATGTATGCGGATACGACGCTGGAGGATTGGATGAAGACGAGGAGAAGGTGGCAACGGGAACAACTCCTGACCGCCAGGAATTCCTTGTTGCACAAACGCTTGTCAAGGTGCCAAGCGTCTCGGACATCAGTGACGTGGTCCGAGTTTGTGGAACTTGTAAGCAGTCCGCCCTGTCATGTCCAGGCCACCTTGACTCCCACATCCACTACGACTGTGGAAAACCCATCCATGAATGCGTCTGTAACGACAAGTTCCGCTTCATCCCCCCGCCGCCGACGCCTCGATATATCAATGTCGACTTTCCTCCCAGAGTCATCCTCGACCCCGCCACCTCATGGGGTGTTCATACCCACTCCATCCTCCGCCAACAAGAAGACGACTCCGATAAAGAAAACGAAGATCCCTCGGCGGTTTTGAGACCCGAAGATGAAGGGGTATCACCTACTACGCCGCACACTCGTCGGGGACGTCGAGGAGGTATGGCAGCAGCAAAAGGAAGCCCTCTCTTCCCAGACTACCACGGACATCCTACCAACATCGAGCGACAGAAGGCTAAGGATAAGGCCGAGGCCCCGGACGGGTTCGAACTAAACATTCCCCCACAGTTCATTCCCTTCCGCATGGTTATCAATGGGCAACATGTTATTGCCAAGTACGTTCACTTGAGGCCAGGGAACAATGCGGTAGTATTTGGGTGTATGAAGAAGGGGGGGAGATTCAACAAGGTGACGTGCATGCCGCCCCCGATTTCGACGCTGATGCATGCGACTACATGCACGATCAGTTGAGATACTTGCGTAACGATTTCGGAGGACGTCAATGGGTCGACCTGGCCATTGCCGAAATCCCTGATCGAACGCTGGGCGCCGAGATCTCGCGCTATCGTCACGTATCGCAGCACTACGATGATCTGCACGTGGTGATCACTGCTCTTGAAAATGAGCAGTATGCAGTAGGGAACGAGAAGCGTAAGTGCGTCCGACGGCTTGAAGAAGCCAACGCACTTCAGCGGGTCATGGATAAAGAGGTAGAGGTATGTCGTAACACTACGATTATCCCTTGGGTTTTCGAACAAGGTCGTTCAACCTAAAAAGGGGGTAATGTCACGTTGACATCGTTTTGTTGCTGACTTCAAAGGATGACGAGGCTTCCGGAGTTTCGGACTGCTTACTAGTTGGTTATGACTACGATAGTAAGTATATATTAGTCATGGACACTTACGCGTTGCCGGTATTTGGGATTGCCGGTGTTTCAGGTATTATTAGAACGGACACTTACTCATTACTAGTATAGCTGTACTAGGGTTTGGATTCTAGCTGCGCTTTAAAGCCAGCGAGTAACTGTATATAAGCTGTAGTATCAAGACCAAGGCTCTTTAGCTTGGTCTTCTCGAATCATCACCTGTTCTCGTATACTAGTACCTCGGGTACTAAGTGATCGCACTTTGCTATTCATCCTTGTGGACATTGTCCCTTGTGATTCTCTTCAAATACCCAATATCTCTGATTTGGTGTATCAACAAGTCGTTACGTGTCTCTCATCTTGTCACGCCTTCACAAGTCGCCTAAGTCAGGCCAGCGTTAGGTGATAACACTACACAATGAGCCATATGACTGATGAGAAACTTGTCATCATCAGTCATCCATAGTAATCGTACATTAGTAAGTCACAATGGTAAGTCCACAACCAAATCGTAACATCACCCCCTTTTCAGGGTGAACACCCTCGTTCCACAACCCAACCAGGAACCTGTGTGAGTCTGACATCTGTCTGTTGCTCATCACACACCCTCTTCAGGGCATGAGCCCTTCCAAGCCTTGCTGCTGAGTGACATGCCCTCTCAATGTGGACGTAAATGTCATCCTCAAGGTGTTTGATAGCCGCCTCAAGTTCTTTGATGACCTCGTGTGATGCACAGTAGCGGCGAACCTCGGCCTGGAGTGAAATGTCTCCTAGGCAGGCCAGCGCCTCGTCTACTGACCACTTTTCAGCGTGGAAGTGTTTAAGCTCTTCGAGGGTGTACTCAGCTGGGGGGCCCATATCAAAACAGGGCTCGGCGTGTATCTCTCCCCTATAGATCGGCTCTCCTCGGCCCATGGTGCCAAATACTTCTGGATTGTCTGTTATGCGGACCCAAACAAATTTGGCAGGCATCTTCCTCCCTTTGCTTTGCAGTGCTAGGGGAACCCAGTTCAGGCCACGGTTGATGACGAAGCCATTGGGAGTGGGTGATAAGGGACATTTAAGACGTCTCATCGTGATCGGGGAAGGGTCGTGCTGCGCACTATTTGCTGGTACTCTTCCTCCAGTGTTGGCTTCTGGCACAGCTTGTCCATATACCACCGCCGATGCTTGCGGGGCTTTCTGATGACTGCGTGCTTGGGTTTCTTCATCGTCAGTTTCTTCTGGTGTGGGGATGATGGTGTAGTCCACTGTGCGTGGAGGCAGCACTCGCCAGGGGGCGCAGTGGCAGTAGTCCGGCTCGTGGTTGCATCGGGTGCATACCACAGTGGCGTTATGATAGGAAGACTCATCGCTCGAGTCTGAGTCAGTGGTGATGTCAATGACTGCAGTGGGGTATGGACTGGCCAGGTAAACTGCCCTGCCTTCATCCTCCTCTCCATCTCTGTCTCCCTCGCTGTCCATAGCTGATCCACCATCCAGGCCTGGACGACCTTCATCCACAGCCGTGTATCTGGCTGCGCTGTCTTCTTCAAGTCTGCCTCCCTCTGGCGTGGGGAAATGGTGGCATGCTTCCATGAGGTCGCGGGCTGCATCAATAATGTTCCGGGTTGCCGCCGCTCATTTGACAGCCACCCTAATGTGCTCCACTGCCGAGCAGAGAGGGTCGTCAACATTGTTGTTGTCATCGTAGGATGTAATAGGTACAAGGGAGTCAAAGTTGATGACATGTTGTGAGAAGGAAGAGCTATTGGAAGTCATAGAGGGAAGTGGTAGCAATGCTGGTTGTTACGAAAGGGCTTGTCGCGCAGCGCCTATCGAAACCTTCTGTACGGTCTTGACCACCGGTACAGGACACGTGACGTAGACGAGAACCGACGCTAGTGAGGTGACGTCTCAACTAGCACAGTGAACAAGAGAGACCCAATAAAGGGCTCTATAGATAGGCCACACTTAAGGGCACACGACGCAGAAGAAAAGGAGTGTTTGGCTTGACAATTAACAGGGAACTACCTATGACCGCAGGTAGCTATGAGAATATCAAGCTAAGGACTCTACCGTCCCTAGCTACGACTTATATACTGCTGAAACAGCCTAATGCCGTCAGCGATGACTACAACGATATGAGTCCGCATGAGTCCATGAGTAAGGCATCAGTAAGTAAGTGACAAAGCACTACACCGCCATTACTAAGTCCCTGAATAAGTCCCTCAGTCAGCATCAGTAATGCCTCAGTAAGCATACTTCTCAGCGCCTGGTACGAGCGCTCCCTGACTGATCCATCAGCGCTTCGGACTTAGCGCTTTCCCATTCCATCCAGAACACCTTCTGAAAGGGGATCAAACCTCGGCCCGCTGGTATCCGTCCCAACGGTTCCACCTCAGCCTTAAACCACGCGATCTTTTTAGTGTTCCTTCCGTGCCTTCGTCGGCCTGCGCGCATCCTGAACCTGATGCGGCGAGTGTTCACGTGACCGCCATGGGCGATACGTAACACTGGTCCTCCACTGTGAACTTGACTCGCCTTAATGTGGGTCTCTCTGGCGGGGTTCAAATGTTTGAACTCCTGAATTGCTTCATCAGTGTGGGCATCGTCTCAGTTGACCCACTGGTTGTCAGAGTCTGGATAGCCCTTCCATTTGATTAAGTATTGGAGTTTGCACCCTTGCCTGTGTCTTCTTGAGTCTAGTACCTTTTCGACCTCATATTCTTCCACACCTTCTACTAGATCGGGTGGTGGGCGCTGATAGTTTGTGCTGTGTATCAGTCTTTCTTTGTAAGGCATAAGGAGGTCTGTGTGAAACATGTTGTGGATGCTCCACTGTGTGGGAAGTTCTAGATGATAATTGACAGGGGACATCACCTGGACAACCCTAAAGGGGCCATGTCTTCTGGGAGCAAGCTTTGTGGTTGGCTGATGGGTGCATAGGTGGCACCCTTCTAACCACACCTGGTCTCCTACTTGATACTGGGGCATATCACAGTGTTTAACCCATGACTCTTGCACCCTTCGCATGAATTCTTGCACCTTCACTCTTGCTTCTTTTAATTGTTCCAACCATGTCGTGACTTGTGGGATAGGAGATGGCATATCTGTCCAGTTAGTGCATGGATGATATCCCATCAGTATTTGAAATGGTGACTCACATGTAGACCCGTTGACCCAATTGTTATGGGTAAACTTGGCGATTGCTAGACAAGATGCCCAGTCATCCTGTCTCTCGTTGACCCAAAATCGAAGGTATTGCTCCAGCCACTGGTTAGTACGTTCTGACTGTCCATCTGTTCGTGGGTGATAGGCTGTGGAGATGTTCTGTTGTATTCCCAGTATACAACAGAGTTCTCTTGTGAATTTGGATGTGAATCGAGGATCTCGATCACTGATGACTTTCGATGGTAGTCCGAAGTGTTTGACCACATGTTCGGCATAGAGGGCTGCTGTTTCCTCGCTGGATATCTCTTCTTTGCATGGTATAAATATCAAGGCTTTTGAACAGTCGTGGTCAGTGACTGTGAGTATTGAGTCAAAAGTCTGCGACACCAGGAGTTTAGTGATAAAGTCCAGAGCTACCACTTCGAATGGTGTAGCTTCTGCTTAGAAAAGATTGGTTGTAACAGTGCCTTCATGTTATGCATGTTGACCTTGCACCTTTGACATTCTGTGCATCCTTTCACATATTCAGTAACATCGCATCGTAGCAAAGGCCACCACCAGTGATGCTCCACTAGTTGCACAGTACGCGTGATTCCTGGGTGACCGTGAATTGGTGGATCATGATGAGTGGAGATGACTTCTCTAATGTCTGTGTCTGTTCCTGTGACCACTAGTCTCTTCCCTTGGTACCACCAGAGGTTGTCGACTTTGGTCAGCTTATGGGGGTCTGCCCACCTGCGTATGACATCCTTGTTTTGTGGTTTCCTCAGTGCTTTTGCAGTTGTGGCTGTTCATACAAACAGTTCTTCTGGGAGGACGGTAACATTCTTGTTGTCCTTCTCCCCTTGATCGTAGCCTGGTCGGCGTGATAGTGCGTCTGCACGTCCATTGGCGGTTCCTTTGACATGATGTATTTTGAAGTTGTATTCAGCTAGTTCTAGTACTTCTCTGGTGATTCTTTGGCTGATTTTCTGGGGATCTCGCCAGTATTGGAGGTTCATATGATCAGAGAAGATGCATACTTTATGAGGAGATCCTGCCAGCAGATGTCTCCAGTTATGCAATGCTTTGACAATGGCCAGTAATTCGAGGTTGTAGATGTCGTAATTCCATTCTGCTGCATTGAGGGTAGCTGAGTAATAACCCACTGGATGGTGCTTTCCATCTTGTTTCTTTTGTAGTAATACTGCGCCAACTGCAAATCCCGACACATCTACTTCAAGGTTGAACTGCTGATTCTGGTCTGGGTGCACTAGGATAGGTTCTGTAGTGACTCTTCTTTTGAGTGCTAGGAATGCTTCTTGTTGGCGTGCTCCCCATCGCCATGGTTCGTCTTTGCATGTGAGTTCATTGAGTGGTTTCGCAATTGAGGCAAATCCTTTAATAAATTGCTGGTAAAAGTTGCAAAAACTGAGGAAAGATCGAACATCCTTAACTGTGGTGGGCGATGCCCAGTCCTTGACCCCCAAAATTTTAATGGGGTCCATACATGTCACCCCCTCTTCAAGGATTACCCCCAGGTAATTGATTTGGGGGGCATTGAAGACACATTTTTTGGGTTTGAGAAATAGATCATGTTCCTGTGCGACTGCTAGTACATCAGCCACTGCTTGCCAGTGTTTAGTCAGTGAGTTGTCCTGTCGTGCAGTGGCAATGGCAATGTCGTCCATGTAGACCCGGATGGTGGTTCCATAGGCTTCGTGTTTGGCAATGATTGGTCGGTATATTTGGTTCATAAAGCTTTGGAATGTGGCCAGTGAATTACAAAGCCCAAAATACATCACCATGGGTTCAAAAAGTCCACGAAGAGTTTTGAATGTGGCTTTATGTTCGTCTCCCTCTTTGATTCGAATGTTGTTATACCCTTGTCTTACATCCAACTTGGTAAATATCTGTGCACCTCTGAGATCTCTGATAAGATCATCGATGAGGGGAAGTGGGTATTGATTCCGTATGGTCCAGTCGTTGATTTTCCGGTAGTCCTGTACAGGACATAGTTTTCCGTCCTTCTTTTTGATGAAGAAGAATGATGATGCGTATGGGGATTTTGAGGGACGAATATATCCCTTTTCTACTTGTTCGTCGATGAAGTCATCTAGTGCCGCATCTTCTGCCCTAGTCATTGGATAGACTTTACAGTCTATGACGTTGGGAGCCCCTGGTTTGAAATTGATAGCATGATCGCAACTTCATTTTGGTGGGAAGCGTTTTGATTCTTCTTTGCTGAATACCTTCGCATAGTGTTGGTATTCTTCTGGTACTTCCTCCATTTTGGTGTACTGTTGAGCCTCTACTGCTAGCTCAACTGCTGAGTTTCTTCCGTATACTTGCTCTTCTAATTCAACCACGATTTGTTCTTTGGCTTCCATGGTGAACATTCTTGCTACACACACATCATCGGCTTCCTCTGTGAGGAGCTGCACTAATACTGCTTTCCTGTCATTGGGGTTAACTGATTGCAACACTATAGGGAGTTGTTTCTCATCTATAGTCGCGTGGCGCCAACTGAACCTTGGTTCATAGGTGGCTAACCATGGGTACCCTAGTAACACGTCTTCTTTGCCTATATCTGTGACAAGGAAACACATTTCTCGTTTTGTTCCTCCAGTTTCCACGTTAAGCGTCAGATAGTGTGTAATCTGACCAGCTTTATTAGTGGTATCATCGATGTTATAAATGTTTTTGGGCTTATCTAAGGCCCGTTGTCCTAACCCCATCCATTTTACAAAGTTTGGGTGGATGAAGTTGTTGGTGGCTCCAGAAACCAGCAATGTTTTTATGTCGGCCATGTTGTAATTTACACAAATTGAAACTGGAACTCTCATAGAACGGTAGCGCATAATATACACAGAGTTACAACAAACTGCCCTCACCCAGGCCATCGGGTTCAGGTGTTTGCAAAATCCTGCCCCATCAGTTGTTGCAAGACCAAATCCTTCACATCATCTCCTTCGCTGGCTACTCCCCGTAACCATTCTGCTGCCTTTTCTTCTTTAGTTGGCATGGTTTCTGTGGCTCTCATCTGGACTCCACGCTGGCACTGAGGCTGCCTGCAATCATGGCTGAAATGTCCCATCTTCTGACAGTTGTAACACTGTATTTGGCTATTGTCATGCCTGTTTTCACGTTGTCCTTGAAGGAATCCCCCGTGTGGTGGGTATGGTGGTTGCGGTGATTCATTGTGTCATCTCTGATTGGCGAGGACATCTTCTGCTCCTGCTAGTTGTCCATGTACTTGATCTGCAGAAGTGTCCATTCTGTCGTTGTCTTGGAGAGGAGCTAACAACTTAGCTAATGCGCCTCCTTGCGCATGTCCTGGTTTGAAGGCATCTAGGTTGCCTTGTACTGTTTGCATGTGGATCCACTTCTGTTGCTGTTTCAAGGCCGACTCCCTCCATTCTTCATAGTTTCACAGATCGTCATGCTGATACATGGTTTCATAGAGTGCCCTTGGGAGGCCTTTGGTGAAGTATTTGAGTGTTTGCTTGGCATTGATATTGTAGCCTTCGTGGCGCACAAGCTGCTCAAAGAGGGTGATGTAATCATCTATCTTCCCGTCTTTCATGTGGATACCAGCATCGAGCTGGGCTTGGGCACGCTCTTTGCTGAGTACATCGCCAAATTGTCTTCTGAAGGCGTTGAGCAGGTTCTCCCATAACCTGTCATCAAATTGGCTGGTGCTGGTGGCAACTTCATTTACAAGCCAGCGGCTGGCGGACATAACCCATTGGTTAACCGCATTTCCCTGAATGTATGTGAGGAACAACATAGCTTTTTGGTATTTGTTCCTCATAGCCAAGTGGTTGGCGTTGACCCCCGCATATACTTCCCATTGAAGAATGAATGCTTCTGCTTGGGCACTAGACCCCATGAATGTTGGTGGCAGGTTACCAATAAACTTATCGTTGCCTCCTCCTTGAGGGGCATTGATTGCTGCCATTGGGGTGGTCCTCCTCCTGGGGGTCCTCCTCCTCCTCCTTGTGGCCATCCACCATCGGGTGGTCCACCTGCTCCTTGTCCTCTTCCTGGTGGGAATGGCCTGTTGTCAGGGGAGGGGACTCTGTTCCGGTCAATTCTGAATTCACAGAACATGTCTGATTTGCCTTGATTGCTTGGTGCGTTGGGAACATCTGGTCCCATGGCTCGATTTACAGCCTGCATGTCTTCTGGTTGTATCTGGTGTACGTGGCCCGTGTGCTCGTTTATGACAAGTTGGGGTGGTGATAGTTCTGTCTGTGTCACCATGAAGGGTATCCCTCTGATTGGGTCAGGGATGTGTAACTCAGCTGTTTGTGCAGCAAGTGCGTCTATTTCTGGTGAGTGTACCGCTATGCTCTCTGGTTCCGCTGATGCTTCAGACGCGGTTACTGGTCATTCACTAGTTTCACTAGTGACTGCTGGGGTGTGCGATCGTAGTTGGAGTTCCGTTCAGGGTGGGTCTGAGGTGAGTTCTTCATCTTCTTCGCCATCGATCGGTCCTTGTTCATCGATTGGTCATGTTTCAGTTAGTGGGATGTTGATATTGAGGTTGTCTGCTGCAGGTTGTGCTGCTTCAAAGATTTCTCTTGTTCTGCTCCACCTGAGTTTGACCCAGCAACAGCGTTCTCGATTAAAGACAATAGGGTGATACCTCTGAGCGGTTGCTGCCTCTGCATAGTATCCAGTGTTTTGCTCGTCAGTTCTGCTGATTTCTGGTACTAGTCTCCACCTGATTCTTCCAACAATGTAGTGAGCTGGGCCATCACGGTTCCTTGATTCAACTTGGTAGGGTTGGAATTCCCAACCATCTTTGATATTGATTGTTGCCACGGCGTTCATTTGTAGAAGAGCTTGGACTTAATGTAATGTGCAAGCTGCACGTGAGCCTGATGTAGGCAATGTAGGTTGAATGTGGTGACTTAGCAAATGCCAGACTCAAGTGCAAAGGCTGAGTAATGTCTCAATGCATGAAGGTGGAGTCTGAGCTATTCAGGCTCAAAGGTCGAAGTAATGTGTTTGAAGGGACTTAGACAAGGGCCATTTTCCCGAAGTGTGGAACAGAGAATAGAGCCTTGGATACAACAGAGTTGAGAGAGTAACAAGAAGTCCAAGCTGCAGAATACAAGCCATTCTGCAGCTCTTTAAGTACCAACCTACTACACGACCACTTTTGCTTATGTAATCATACATGCTGACACATCCTGACTACAACCTACTATAGTCATCCTAGGAATTTGTAAGTGATGACTCATGATTGTTAATCAATGAGCCATATGACTGATGAGCAACTTGTCATCATCAGTCATCCATAGTAATCGTACTTTACTAAGTCACAATGGTAAGTCCACAACCGAATCGTAACATGACTGATCCCCTCTTATTGAGTGTTCCATCCACCTTTTTTATTGGAAGTGAGTTGACTAATGTTCACAGGGTGAGGTTATTCCTGGTGGCAAAGTCTTGATCTATGATTATCCCTTCTGCACTGCTATCGAGCAAGGCACGTGCACCGATTTCTTGTCCAGTTGTTTTTCCAACTAGAGTCACTCTGAGTGTAATAGATGGTGATTGTCTATTTCGTATAGTATCACCAGGTACAGGCTCAGAGTCTACTGTCTCTAGGAGAGAATACCTATTCTCAAAACTGGTCCTGGACAGATGTAAAGTCCCAACTGACAGTGCAGCAGAGGGATGCTTCAAAAATCCTCATTGACAGGGCAAGAGTGAGGGTGTGGGATTATGACTTGGGAATGTGGGCTGTGGTACATGGCTGCTACCTGGGCCAGGTGCTCTTTGGCAGGTTCTTCTTCATAATGATCCTCCTGAGTTACTGTTGTGTGAGCTCTGAAGTTGCTTCCTTGGCGTGGATTTGGACGTCTATTCCCTGTCCCTTGGTTGTACTGGCTTGTCTTGACATGGCATTCTTTAGCCCTATGACTGGGTTTTCTGCAGTAGAAACAGAGTTTATCCTTGAAGCATCTGTCCTTCTCTGCCTTTGATATTTTTCCACCCAACAGGGGATGTGATGGCACTGTAGTAACATTGACTTGGGCATGATCTTCATCTGTGGTTATGGCACAGTTTCATGGGCCTGAATTCCTGTTAAACATGGTAGGGGTGCTATACATGTGCCAGAGTTGATCAAACTCTCTTGCTTTCTCTGCTAGGTCTCCTAGCATGGTAGGCTGTGGTGATACACCCATTATCTTCTGGTGTAATGCCATGGGGAGTGCCTTTCAAAAGGTGAACATCTGTGTTTCTTCATTGGCTCCACTCCAGGAGGCAAAGGTTGACCAATCTTGGTACCATTCATTAAAGGGCCTGCTGCCCATTTTGGAGGTGCACATGGCGTTGGTGGCTTCCAACTTGGAGTATGCTGGGACGAAATGTTTCTTGAAACTATCATGGAACTGTGCCCATGTTCCAAAGTCGACAGGTGTGGTTGACAAGGCTCTCTTCTGTTTATCTTGAGCCCATTCTCTGGCAGATGTTCCGACCTTGAAGTGTGTTAGAGTGACTGAAACCCTCTTCCTTTCATTGGAGTATGTAGATTCATTGAGGTAGTAGTAGTTCTCTAGATTGTTCCAAAAGGCTTATGCCTTTGCAGGGATGCCATCAAATGATTCTGGGGGGATCCCAATAACTTGGTATTTGCTGAACCAGACATGCTTGCTGGGGTACTTGGTGTGCTAGGTGTACTGGGTTGACTTGGAGACGTGGTGCGACTTGATAAGGCTGGTGTGCTGTTGTGCTGACTGGGAGTAGGTGTGGCTACATGAACTGGGGGTAATGCTGGTGGAAGTGGAAATACTGTAGCTGAAGGCATAGGTAGAAATGACTGGGATGCCTGCGCTGGAGTTACTGGGAGTGTGCCTGGAACTGCTTGTGGTGTCTGTGGCTGGGATACTGTGGTGATAAGTGCTTCAACCATTCTGGTGATGCTTCCTAGGATCTGGGAAACCTCTTCTTGATCACTTGATTCGCTGTGCTCTGATCTGGCACCTGAAGGTGGGGTTTTAGGTGGTGACCAACCCTGTGTTTCTGGTTGGGTTTCCTGGGCTGAGGTTGCTTCTTCTTCATGGGAGAAGGTTTGTCTTCTGAGTCAGGGAACTGAACAGGTTTCTTGTTCTTATACTCCCACCAGTTTCTATTGTGTGACCACTGAACAGTCTTGGAGTGGTAATTTCCTAAGAGGTTGGTGTAATCAAGGTTTTAAATGTGGGCGATGTGGGGGTGAAGCACAGCAAAGTCATTGATGGATACTTCTTCAAGAGTGTCTAGGAATGTCCAAGGAAAATGTCCATCCTTGCTGACAACTGTTCTGTTAAGGAGTTGGCCTTGGATCCTTTTGTGGGTGAGGTTGTAGAGGGGCTCGTCAATGTCAAGTGGAACGTGTGCTTCTTCTTCTTCCATGAGTTCTCTGGTTACCAGAGTTTGGCTTCCTTGACTCATATACTAATGGCAGGGTAACCTGGTGACAGTCCAACCGTCGTTGTTCCACTGATAATGGATTTTATAGGCAGGTTGCAAGATGGCTTTGTCCGGTTGATTTCACCTAACTTGTTGATGGATCCAATGATATTCTTCGTAAATCCCAAAGTGGGTGACTGTGGTGGTGCTCCTCCAAAGGTAGTTCTGGAAGTTGAGGATACTGGACATGAATTCTCTGATGTGCTCCAAAGGGTCATTGACAGTTAGGGTGACTCTATTCTGGTCATACTGCAATCTGCAGTGTTCTTTGAAAGCTTGGAGTTCTCTTGGTCTTCTGGTAGGTAGATGCTCTGCAATGTAGACGGACTCTGGATAATGGCAGTGTAACTGTACTGTCTCTGTTTGGAGGTAGTTGGCTTCTTCACTACTGGTGGAGTGCTGCCTGGCAATGGGGTTTACTGGTTGTGGAACTGGAGGTCCTCTGATGGATGGGTACACTGGTTCAGATGGACCAGCTTGGTTAATTTGTGGTATATCCCTGTTTGGGGCAACTGGGATCCGAGTTGGCGATGCAAAGAGGTCTTCTCAATGTATGGAATGATGTTCCACACATGTTCTCTGGTTTCACCTTCTATGGGGGCACTGCGGATTGTTCTGGGACACCAGGTTGATAGCCCAATTGACTATACTTTCTCCGATGTGTTCCAGCTTGGATCTGGACAAGAAATCTACTCTTTATTACTTAAAGGGTAGATAACCGTTGCCTGGGGCCCACAATACTACACTGGGTGGAGTAGGTGGGGTATCTGGTCTGTATCTGCAGTCACACACTTCCTTTGTACACCAACACCTTCTAGGTCCGTTCCAAAGGTTAGGTTCTCCCCAACTGTCAACAGACTCTGGTGGTACACTTGTGGGACTGCTTGGTGGCAGTGGGCTTTCGACCAGGGGTGGAGGTGCTTGCGCTTCAGCGAACTCAAGGATTTCCAGGTCATTGGGGGTGTCTGGAGGGAGGTGATAAACTTGAGGGTCAATAAGGCAGTGGTCTGGGTTTTCAAGGGTGGTTTCCCAGTTGGAAGAGCTCCACCTGTAAGTGAACTCTTTTCCTTTGACTATGGCAAGGTGGAACTTGGTTCCTCTAGTGACAAGACGGATTTCTTGCCAGTTGACTTGGATTTGGTCATAGTTGAGGGAGAGGCACTCTAGGTATCTGATACGCTCTCCTGCTCTGATGTGTTGGATGAGTTCTTGTTCTTGAGGGGGAATGTGGATGAACCAAAAGTGGTTGTCTTTGGTCCACAGGAGGAGGGACTTGGCTGGGGAATTGTTAATAGTGGTGGCATCAGATAGATGCCAATACAAGAGTTGTTCTTGAGCAGCTTCAGCAATTCTTGCTAAGTCAATATTCTGGAAGTCTTCATAGTCCCACTGGTAAGTTACTTTACCAAAGGGCAGGAGGTCTTTGAGTTTATTCAAAAGGAAGGGAGGGTTGCTCCAACAGTCAATGACCTCACACTGACTGGCGTTGAACAAGGGTGTCTCAGGATAATAAGTTCTGAGTTGAAGGAGGCGATGGGTTTCAAAGAGAGCTTGGGATCTTTGGAGTCTTTCCCCTTCTTGAAGATGACTTGGAAATACTGACACTTGATATTATAACCCCAATATATTTGACGAAGCAACAACTACTTATATAACCACTTACTAGTACAGTAAATGGTTACAATGGTTCATTGTCACTGTAGGTAGTAATGTAATCGAAGGGGTCTTGGGGAATTTGAGAGGAAAAACAATGTGCAAGAAGGTGAGGGCTTGTCCTCACTGCATCTTCAAAATGGTACCCTTGGTGTACCACGAAAATCTGCTCCCTGTAGAAGGCTAGGTAACTGTATGTAGTTACCACTCTTCCGTCCAGGAAGTTGTGCACCTCCAAGATCACTAGGGTGCCTGCATATGCTGTTCTGATGAGGTTGTTGAGGGGGCTGAAGACGTTCTTGATGCTGGTTCTGAAATTGTACTTGATGGACCCTAGAGGAAGGTCCTGGCTGGGGAGGTCGAGGATTGCCTTTGAACAGGCATATAGAGGGGGAATCCTGAGGGCAAGAGCAATGTCTTGTCTTGGGGGTAGATGGTGAGGAAGTGGGGGGCCGAGACTCAGAATGGGAGGACGCTGGGAATCTGGGGGGAACTGTGCACAGCTGTTTAATTGTGTGGATGGTGATGACAGAGTCCTGATAGAACTTGTCTATGGGGTGCCACTCTTCTCCCTGGGGAGTGACAACTGCAATGAATTGATGGGGGTGTTCTCCCTGGCTGAAGATACACAAGGGGGGATGGACTACTGGGGCAGGAGGGATGTTCTCCTGGTTATCTGGGGGAATGGGGGATGTCAGGCACTGTTCTGTATACCCTACACGAAGGGCAGCAGCCTCAAAGTCAATGGGGGAGTCTGGTGTTGGTGGCTGAGGAGCAGGAGACAGGGGACGAAGGTCTGGGGTGTGTATGCAAACTGTAGGGGACGATGCTGGACGAGGGACTGGTGATGTCAACAGTCTTGATGGAGAGACTGTGGGAAGGGGTACTGGTGAAG
>WITN01000703.1:0-46046 GCA_015025155.1 Lactarius quietus | reverse complement strand
AGAGATATCATCCCGTCGTCTTCAACCGAGAATGTTGTTGCTGTGTGGAACTAAGGTGGAGCAATACCAACAACTACTTCGAGGCAACATGACCAGCGGCCGACGATCTAAACATCAACATCCCACTAACCAACGCACGACCAATAAGCCAACAAGGGACAATTGACGGACAAGAAAGCCAGGACCTCGAAGACGAACCACCAAGGACGGAACTACAACTACGATCGCAAACACCAGCGACTACAAGCCACACTAGTGAATGACCTCCAACTCATTCAGAGATGCACGAAGAACCAGAAAATATCGAGGCACACTCACCAGAAGTAGACGCACTAGCTGTGCAAACAGCTGAGTTACATATCCCCGAACCAATCAGAGGCATACCATACAGTTACATGATGACCCAGACAGAAGTGTCACCACCCTGGCTCGTTATTAATGAGCAAACCGGACATGTACAAGAACTACAAGCAGAAGACATGCAAGCCGCACATCGAGCAATGGGACCAGATGTCCCCGATGCCCCCAGTAACCAAGACGAACCAAACATGTTCTACGAATTCCGCATCAATCGAAACAGAATACCGTCGCCTGACAACAGGCCATTCCCACCAATACGACCAGGAGGAGGACCGCCAGGAGGAGGACCGCCAGGAAGGGGACCACCAGGAAGAGGACCACCAGGAGGAGGACCGCCAGGAGGAGGACTGCCAGGAGGAGGAATGCCATTAGGAGGACCAGCAGTAGCACACAACGGGGGAAACGATAAGTTTATCGGCAACCCACCACCAACATTCACAGGAAACAGGTCACAAGCCGAGGCCTTCATCCTCCAATGGGAGGTCTATGCAGGAGTCAACGCAAATCATTTGGCCATGCTGAACAAATATCAAAAAGCTATGTTATTCCTCACATACATCCAGGGGAATGCGGTTAACCAATGGGTCATGTCCGCAAGTCGATGGCTCGTCAATGAAGTTGCCACGGGGACCAATCAATTCGACAATAGGCTGTGGGAAAACCTACTCCATGCCTTTCAAAGACTGTTTGGCGACGTCCTCAGCAAGGAACGAGCGCAGGCCCAACTAGATGCCAGTATACATATGAAGGATGGAAAAATCAACGACTATATCGCCCAATTCGAACAACTTGTTCGACATGCAGGGTACAACATCAACGCCGAGCAAACGCTCAAATATTTCACAAAGGGACTACCAAGGGCCTTATACAAAACCATGTATCAACATGACGACCCTCGAAACTATGAAGAATGGAGAGAATCCACCCTAAAAAGGCAACAGAAATGGATTCACATGCAAATGGTCAGAGGCAACCTCAACGCCTTCAAACCAGGACAAGCTCCAGGAGGAGCGCTAGCTAAGTTGCTAGCGCCACTCCAAAATGATGACTGAATGGACACATCTGCAGATCGAGTATGAGGACGACTAGCAGGAGCCAAGGATATCGTGGCAAACCACTATAGAAATACCAATCCACCGCGACCACCATTTCCCCCTCGCGGAGGATTCATACAAAGACAATTCAAGTGCAACCACAGTCAAATGCAGTGTTACAACTGCCAGAAGATGGGACATATCAGTCGTGACTGCAGACAACCTCGATGACGTCGCGAGGTACAAACACGAACCACAGAAACCGTGCCAACTAAAGAAGAAAAGGCGGCAGAATGGCTGCGAGGAGTAGCCGGCGATGACAAGGAAGTAAAAGACCTGGTCCTACAACAGTTGATAGGACAGGATTTTGGAAATGCCTGAACCCGGCGGCCTGGGTAAGGGCAATACGTTGTAACTCTGTGTACCTTATGCGCTACCGATCTATGAGAGTGCCAGTTTCAATTCGTGCAAGTTACAACATGGCCGATATCAAAGTACTAGTGGACTCTGGAGCCACTGACAACTTCATACACCCAAATTTCGTTAAACGAATGGGATTGGGACAACGGGCACTAGATAAGCCCAAAAACATTTACAACATAGACGATACCACTAATAAAGCGGGACAGATCACTCACTACCTCACGCTCAATGTGGAAACAGGAGGAACCACAAGAGAAATGTGTTTCCTCATCACCAACATCGGAAAAGAAGATGTACTACTAGGATATCCATGGCTCGCAACCTATGAACCAAGGTTTAGCTGGCATCATGCCACGATCGACAAAAACAACTCCCCATAGTACTACGATCAGTCAACCCAAACGACAAAAGGGCAGTACTGGCAAGACTACTAAACGAAGAGAAAAACGATGCAAAAGTGTCACAAATGTTCACCACAGATACAAAGGAACAAATAATGGCCACCCTGGAGGAGCAAGTGTATGGGTGACGATCCGCGGTAGAACTCGCAGTTGACGCCAAACAATACACCAAAGAAGTCAGCATACCACAAGAATACCGACGCTTTGCGAAGGTATTTAGCGAAGAAGAAGCAAAGAGATTCACGCCAAAACGAAGCTGTGACCACGCCATAGACTTCAAGAAGGGAGCACCAGACATCATCGACTGCAAGATATACCCAATGACAAGAGTCGAAGATGCAGCACTGGACGACTTCATCGACGAACAAATAGAGAAGGGGTACATTCGCCCCTCAAAGTCCCCATACGCATCCTCGTTTTTCTTTATCAAAAAGAAGGACGGAAAGCTGCGACCTGTACAGGACTACCGAAGGATCAATGAGTGGACGATACAAAACCAATATCCGCTCCCCCTTATTGACGACCTAATCAGGGACCTCGGGGGAGCACAGATTTTTAGCAAGTTGGACGTCCAACAAGGATACAACAATATACGGATCAAGGAAGGTGACGAACATAAGGCCGCGTTCAAAACACACCGCGGACTCTTTGAGCCGACCGTCATGTACTTCGGATTGTGCAACTCACCAGCCACATTCCAGAGCTTCATGAATGAAATTTACCGCCCAACCATAGCGAAGCACGAGGCCACAGGAACCACAATCCAGGTCTATATGGATGACATAGCCATCGCCACAAAATGCCAACTGCACTCCATTGAAAAACACCAAGAGGCAGTCTGTGACATTTTGGCAGTTGCTCAAAAACATGACCTATTTTTCAAACCGGAAAAATGCGTCTTCAACACCCCTAGCATTGATTACCTGGGGGTAATCCTTGAAGAGGGGGTAACACGCATGGACCCCGTTAAAATCTCGGGCGTTCGTGACTGGCAATCCCCCTCATCGGTAAAAGACGTACGATCATTCTTGGGTTTTTGCAATTTCTACCGGCAATTTATCAGAGGCTTCGCCGCCATCGCCAAACCATTAAACGAACTAACGCGCAAAGATGAACCCTGGCAGTGGGGAGAGCGACAACAAGTAGCGTTTGACACGCTTAAACGAAGGGTCACCATGGAACCCATCCTTGCACACGCTGACCAGACCCAACAATTTGACCTAGAAGTGGACGCGTCTGGATTCGCAGTTGGAGCGGTACTACTGCAGAAGAAACAGGACGGAAAATGACACCCAGTGGGATACTATTCAGCGACGCTCAATGCCGCTGAACGCAATTATGACATCTACAATCTCGAACTACTGGCCATAGTAAAAGCACTTCGAAACTGGAGGCACTTGTTGGCCGGATGTAACCTCCCGGGTCATAGTAAGTATCTGACCTAACCCATAAGCGATGGGACGTGATCAAGGGCGTGCTTACTGGTCTTCTCTGACTGATGGTTGTGGACTTACTCATGCACACGATGATGATTACTGATAGTATTACCGATCCGATGATTAAGGCTGACTGTACGATTACTGAGTAGTAGCAGTTGTGGCGTTCGTATTAGTGGACGATTATCCAGCAGGTAGTAGTGGCGGTCTCGCTGACGAAGGCGGATCGTGCGTTAGTGTTATAAGGAAGCTATCGACTGTTGTGGTCGATAGCTTGGATTTCTTGTACATCTCCAGACGTGTTATCCAAAGCCGGTTTCTCATCTCCTACTCTCTCGTCCATTTGGGGCCGCATACTCAAGAAGTATCAACTCCGCCTTCGTGCGTTGAGACGTTGCTCAGCCTT
This sequence comes from Lactarius quietus, assembly GCA_015025155.1. Classification (NCBI taxonomy): domain Eukaryota; kingdom Fungi; phylum Basidiomycota; class Agaricomycetes; order Russulales; family Russulaceae; genus Lactarius; species Lactarius quietus. Next base: position 41,986 of record WITN01000703.1, on the reverse strand, counting down.
TGTGCTTGAGTCGGACTACTGCTAAGTCACCGCGTTCACTTTACAACGCCTAAGTCAGGCTCACGTGCTGCTCGCACGTAACATTAAATCCAAGCTCTCCACAAACCGAACGCCGTGGCAACCCTCAATACTAAAGACGGCTGGGACTTCGTGCCCTATCGTGTCAACTCAAGAGAACGAGACGCACCTACTCGATACCTTGTAGGACGAGTAAGGTGGCGACACGTACCAGATACCAGAAGAACTGAAGAGAACAACACCGGATACTACGCGGAAGCAGCCACCTCACAGCGCTTCCACCTGGTAGTATTCAACAGAGAGCGCTGTTGCTGGGTCGAACTTAGGTGGAGCAACACCAACAGCTACTTCGAAGCAACACGACCTGCCGCCGACGATCTAAACATCAACATACCACTAGTCGACGCGCGACCAATTGATCAACAAGGAGTCATAGACGGCCAAGCAGAAGAACAACCAAATCTCGACACGGAACCACCTAGGACAGAATTTCAACTACGGACAACCAGTCCACCTCAGTCGAGCCACACTAGCGAAAGATCGCCAACCCCCCGAAGTGAAGGTGAACCAGAAGAAATCGCAGTGCAATCACCAGAAGTAGACGCACTAGCCGCGCAAACAGCTGAGTTGCATATTCCCGAACCCATCAGGGGAATGCCATACAGCTACATGACTACTCAAACAGAAGTCTCACCACCCCGACTCGTTATCAACGAGCAAACAGGCCACGTTCAACAGCTACAACCAGGAGATATGGAAGCCGTCAATCGAGCCATGGGACCAGACGTCCCTGACGCACCAAGCATCCCTGAAGGAACTGACATGTTCTACGAATTCAGGCTCAACCGTAACAGGGTACCATCACCAGACAACAGACCCTTCCCACCACTACGAAGGCCACCGAGAGAAGGACAACCCGGAGGAGGACCACCATCAAGGGGACCACCGGGAGGAGGACCACCCGGAGGAGGACCACCAGGAGGAGGACCACCCCTTGTGGGACCAGCAGTAGCCACGCAAGGGGGTAACGATAAATTCATCGGTAACCCGCCACCCACATTCACAGGACAAAGGTCGCAAGCCGAGGCCTTCATTCTCCAATGGGAAGTCTACGCGGGAGTCAACGCAAACCACTCGGCCATGATAAACAAATACCAAAAAGCTATGTTATTCCTAACATACATTCAGGGAAACGCGGTTAACCAATGGGTTATGTCCGCCAGCCGATGGCTCGTAAACGAAGTGGCCACAGGGACCAGTCAATTCGACAATAGGTTATGGGAGAACCTACTCAACGCATTCCAAAGACAGTTCGGCGACGTCCTTAGCAAGGAACGCGCGCAAGCACAACTGGACGCTGGAATACACATGAAGGATGGAAAAATCGACGACTATATTGCCCTATTCGAACAACTCGTTCGACACGCAGGGTATAACATCAACGCGGAGCAAACGCTCAAATATTTCACAAAAGGACTACCAAGAGCGCTGTACGAAACAATGTACCAGCATGACGACCCACGAAACTACGAGGAATGGAGGGAATCCGCCCTAAAAAGGCAGCAAAAATGGATTCACATGCAAACAGTCAGGGGAAACCTTGACGCGTTTAAACCAGGACGCGCGACAGGAGGAGCATTAGCTAAGTTACTTGCACCATTGCAGAACGATGACCGAATGGACACGTCAGCAGATCGGGTACGAGGACGACTGGCAGGAGCCGAGGAAGTCATAGCAAACCACCCCAGGAACAATAGGGCACCATTCCCACCACGAGGAGGATTTATCCAGCGACAATTCAGACGAGACCATAGTCAAACGCAGTGTTACAACTGCCAGAAAATGGGTCACATCAGTCGCGACTGCAGACAGCCCCGCAGACGCCGCGATACACAAGTACGCACTACAGAATCTGCTGCGGGGGCCCAGCAAACCAAAGAAGAGAGAGCGACGGAATGGCTACGAGGAGTAGCAGGAGATGATGAAGAGGTCAAAGACCTGGTCCTACAACAATTGATGGGTCAGGATTTTGGAAGCGCCTGAACCCGGCGGCCTGGGTGAGGGCAATAAATTGTAACTCTGTGTACATTATGCGCTACCGTTCTATGAGAGTACCAGTGTCTATTCGCGCAAGTTACAATATGGCCGACATCAAAGCGTTGGTGGACTCAGGAGCCACCGACAACTTCATTCATCCACAATTCGTCAAAAGAATGGGGTTAGGACAACGGGCACTAGATAAGCCCAAAAATATCTACAACATAGACGATACCACTAATAAAGCGGGACAGATCACACACTATCTAACGCTTAACGTGGAAACCGGAGGGACAAAAAAGGAAATGCGCTTCCTTATCACGGACATAGGGAAGGAAGACATACTGCTGGGATATCCATGGCTTGCAACATATGAACCAAGGTTCAGTTGGCGCCACGCCACTATAGATGAGAAACAACTCCCTATAGTGCTGCGAACCATTAACCCGAATGACAGGAAAGCAGTATTGGCAAGGCTATTAACAGAAGAGGAAAACGACACGAGAGTATCACAATTGTTCACAACAGAAGCAAAAAAACAAATCGTGACAACTCTAGAAGAACAAGTATATGGACGAAGATCGGCGGTGGAACTCGCGGTGGATGCCAAACAATACACCGCGGAAGTCAAAATACCAGCAGAATACCAACACTTCGCAAAGGTATTCAGTGAAGAAGAATCGAAACGATTTCCTCCAAAAGGAGCTGCGACCACGCAATCGAATTCAAAAAGGAGTGCCCGACGTAATAGACTGCAAAGTCTATCCAATGACAAGAACAGAAGATGAGGCGCTAGACAACTTCATAGACGAACAAATGGAAAAAGGGTACATCCGTCCCTCGAAATCCCCGTACGCATCATCATTCTTCTTCATCAAAAAGAAGGACGGAAAGCTACGACCTGTACAGGACTATCGACGAATCAACGAGTGGACAATACGAAACCAGTATCCACTTCCACTCATCGACGATCTCATCAGAGACCTTGGCGGAGCACAAATATTTAGCAAACTCGATGTTCGCCAAGGATACAATAACATAAGAATCAAGGAAGGAGATGAACACAAAGCCGCGTTCAAAACACGACGTGGACTTTTCGAACCAACTGTCATGTACTTTGGGCTGTGCAACTCGCCAGCAACGTTCCAAAGTTTCATGAACGAGATATATCAACCACAATAGCAAAACACGAACCCAACGGAACGATCATTCGAGTCTACATGGATGATATCGCCATAGCCACGAAACGACAAGAAAATACACTCGAACAACATCAGAAAGTGGTATGCGATGTCCTGGAAGTCGCTCGAAAACACGACCTCTTCTTCAAACCAGAGAAATGCGTATTCAACGCGCCCAGTATCGATTACCTGGGGGTAATCCTTGAAGAGGGGGTAACACGCATGGACCCTATCAAAATTTGGGTGTTCGCGACTGGACATCCCCCACATCAGTAAAGGACGTACGTTCCTTCTTGGGGTTCTGCAACTTTTACAGGCAATTCATCAAGGGATTCGCAAATATTGCCAAACCGCTAAATGAACTAACGCGCAAAGATGAACCATGGCAATGGACAGCAAGACATCAAACAGCGTTCGATACACTCAAACGACGAGTCACAACAGAACCCATACTGGCACATGCAGATCAGAAACAACAATTCGATCTAGAAGTGGATGCATCAGGGTTCGCTGTAGGAGCAGTGCTACTACAAAAGAAATCGGATGGAAAACGACACCCTGTGGGGTACTACTCAGCAACACTCAACGCTGCCGAGCGAAACTACGATATATACAACCTGGAGTTGCTGGCCATCGTAAAAGCGTTGAGAAATTGGAGACACTTACTGGCTGGATCTACACACAAAGTACGCATCTTCTCGGACCATCTCAACCTACGTTACTGGCGAGATCCTCAGAAAATCAGCCGACGAATCGCTCGAGAAGTACTGGAACTGGCAGAGTACAACTTCGAGATACACCACGTCAAAGGAACGGCAAATGGAAGAGCCGACGCACTATCGCGACGAACCGATTACGACCAAGGAGAGAAGGACAACGAGAATGTCACAGTTCTACCGGACAAACTGTTCGTACGAACAATCAATACCCAACCAAAGCAAGACGAGCAAAGGATACGCAAGTGGGTTGACCCCCACAAGCTAACCAAGGCAGACGGACTATGGTGGTACCAAGGACGGAGACTGGTCGTCACAGGGACATCGGAGAAATTAGAGAAGTAATTTCCACACATCATGACCCCCCTGTTCATGGACATCCAGGAATCAACCGAACGACCCAAATAGTGGAACGCCACTACTGGTGGCCCACAATGAAACAAGATATCGCTGAATACGTCCGAGGATGTGCGGAGTGTCAGCGATGCAAGGTCAATACACAAAGAACAAAGGCACCGTTGCAACCAATATTCCCAAAACCAGAAGCAACACCGTTCGAGGTAGTAGCGCTCGACTTCATTACCAAACTCCCGAAGTCCAGGGATTACGACTCCATACTAACAGTCACTGACCACGACTGTTCAAAAGCATCCATATTCATACCATGCAAAGAGGAAATATCGGGCGAAGAAACAGCCGCACTATATGCCAAACATGTGGTCGCACGATTTGGCCTACCAACGAAACTGATCAGCGACCGAGATCCCCGGTTCGCATCCAAATTCACAAGAGAACTATGTCGAATCCTGGGGATACAGCAAATATTTCGACTGCCTATCATCCACGACAGACGGACAATCGGAGCGAACCAATCAATGGCTGGAACAGTACCTCCGACTCTGGGCCAACGAAAGGCAGAACAATTGGGCCGACCACCTAGCATTAGCTGAGTTCGCACATAACAATTGGATAAACGAATCCACACGCGAGACTCCATTCAGATTGCTAATGGGATACCATCCACATACTAATTGGACGGATAAGAAATCACCCATACCACAGGTCACGGCCAGACTAGAACAATTGAAGGAGATAAGAAATCAGGCACAAGGGCAAATGCGCCGGGCGCAACAATCATGGGTCAAGCATCGTGACACCCCCAAATATCAACCAGGAGATAGGGTGTGGCTAGAAGGACGCCACTTACGAACCAACCAACCAACCACAAAGCTTGCGCCCAGGAGACATGGACCGTTCGAGATCATCCAGGTGATGTCCCCCGTCAACTATCGACTCAAACTTCCCACGCAGTGGAGCATCCATGATGTGTTTCACATAGATCTTCTCACACCTTACAAAGAAACGCTGATTCACGGCGCAAACTACCAACGCCCACCACCTGAATTGGTAGAAGACGTGGAAGAATATGAGGTCGAAAAAGTACTAGACTCAAGAAGACAAGGACGAGGGCGCAAGCTCCAGTACCTAATCAAATGGAAGGGGTATCCAGACTCGGATAACCAGTGGGTCTCGTGGAACGATGTACATGCGGACGAAGAGATAAGGAAGTATAAGCAAGCTAATCCAACCGCTGAGACTCACATAAAAGCAGCCTCAATCGAACCTCTAAGAAACGCATCCTCTGGACCCACTCCTAACATGTCCCATGTCCCACTCACCACTATCACCATTGACGAGATCCCCTACGTCAACACCCTCACCACGTATGACGACAACAACAACGTGGACGACCCATTCTGTTCCGCTGTCGAGCACGTCAGAGCAGCAGCAGAACGAGACCAAGACGAACGAGAGCAAAGGGAGCGAGACCTGGCCGAGGCTTGCAGGCGATTCCCCACACCCACAAGCGGAAGAGTGGAGGAAGATGCGGAGGGATTACGGGCTGTTGAAGGAGGTGATGACCTCCTGGCGGCTGGATCAAGTGACGAGGATGACGCCGCGGGAGAGACGGATGAGGATACAAACGTTGACGCGGCAAGTATCGTACAGTCCTCCACCGCAAACACATCAGTCACCGCCGTCGAGCACGACAGCAGCGACGAATCCTCCGATGGATCCTACCATGACGCCAGCGTCGTCTGCACCAGGTGCGACAACCCCATCGACTATTGCCACTGCGCACCCATGCGCATACCTCCCCGAGTCCAAGAAGAAGACAGCGACATTACCGAGGAAGCCGTGGATGACGAAGAACGAACACCAACAGTTGCTGTCGTCTATGGACCGACTGCGGAGGAAGGATACGCCGCTATGGGACGACTCCCGTCGTACGCCGAGGCCCGAGACCTCTCACCCATCAATACGCGCCGAGCGCATGCGCCGAGGCGCCCTATCCGTGCCCTATCGCCTACCCCCCAAGGCTTCGTCCTCAACAACGGGATGAACTGGGTACCCATGGTCATCGAACATGAGGGCCGACGCATCCCTGCCAGGTATGTGAGGGTGAGAATGCAGGACAATCCGGAGGCGTTTGGAACGATGGGGAGGGGGAGCCGATCTATCGCGGAGACATACACGCCGAGCTGTGTCGAGATATGGGACCCCCAGCTGAGTACACCCGCGAAGAACTACTATACCTTCGCGCTGACTTCCGGGGACGACGCCAGGTAGATGAAGCCCTCGCGAGGCTGGGAGATATCTCCCTTGCCGCCGAAGTGAGGCGCTACCGCTCGTCCCAGGAAGTCATCAAGGAGCTGGAGATCGCCATCAAGAGGCTCGAAGATGATATCTTCGTCCACGTCGATCGCGCGCGACACTCCGCGAGGAGGCTGGGAAGAGCGCACGCCCTCGTAAGGATACGAGACGAGCACGAGACGGATGTCGGACTCACCACGGTACCTAATTGGGTAGTAGAGCGAGGGCGCTCACCCTTGTGAAGGGGGTGATGTAACGTCCCAGGTCATAGTGAGTATCTGACCTAACCCATAAGCGATGGGACGTGATCAAGGGGTGTTTACTGTTCGTCTCTGACTGATGGCTGTGGACTTACTCATGCATACGATGTTGATTACTGATAGTGTTACCAAGCTGATGATTAAGGCTGACTGTACGATTACTCAGTAGTAGCAGTTGTGGTGTTCGTATTAGTGGACGATTATCCAGCAGGTAGTAGTAGTGGCGGTCTCGCTGACAAGGCGGATCGCGCGTTAGTGTTATAAGGAAGCTATCGACTGTTGTGGTCGATAGCTTGGATTTCTTGTACATCTCCAGACGTGTTATCCAAAGCCGGTTTCTCACCTCATACTCTCTCGTCCATTTGGGGCCGCGTACTCAAAAGTATCAACTCCGCCTTCGTGCGTTGAGACGTTGCTCAGCCTTTGCACTTGAGTCGGACTACTGCTAAGTCACCGCGTTCACTCTACGACGCCTAAGTCAGGCTCACGTGCTGCTTGCACGTAACATGGAAGACCATGGTAGGCATGAGGTCGGATGCGGGATTCCCGATAGCCGAAGGTCTGGACAATTCCCAATATGGGTCGATTCTGATGGAAGGTATTCTGATGCGCTGGTATTGCGCCTAGACATTTGTTATCTTGTTATCTTGTGTTCTGATGTCATTTGTGAGTCATATGGTTGTTTTTATCTCTGACTCATGTGAGGCCGTATGCCTCATGTACTGTATGTTTCATGATAAGCCCCTGTGGCTTGATGGACAATTCTCATTGGCAGATTAGGTCGTGAGTCGTGTTTACTATAGTTCGAGCTCAGTTAGAATACTGTCTTGGAGTACTATAAGTAGTTGGCAGGTTTCGCCAGTAGTCGATAGCTTAGTTGTCTTGAACTTCCACCTGTATTCCTCTCAGGCAAAGTCAAGCATTCTTATAGCAGAGTCATTGGTCATTGTGACTATTCTTCTCTCATTGTTCACTTGTGTCAAGAGTTCTCTTCAAGTGACGTTGTATAAGGGGACCATTTGTGGTTAATCGCCCTTCTCGAGTATTTCCTAGGGTGCAAGCCGTGCGCTTGGCTTAGAGTGGATAGAAGGAAAGCCTTCGGGTTCAAGTCGAACCAGCGATTCGTGGAATCGTGACATGTTGCTGGGTGGAACTTAGGTGGAACCGAACCCACGAATACTTTGAAGCAGCCAGGCCAGCTGGCGACAACCTCAACTGTAACATTCCATTATCAGAGGCTCGACAAATTGAAGAACAAGGAAGGATCAACGGAGAACCAGGGGAGGAACATTCGGAACCTATATCCCCAGAACTCCAACATTGAACACCCGCACGATCAGACACCAGCCACACAAGTGAACGGGCACAGACCCCATCAATAGCAGAAGAACCCAAGAATATCTACGTTCACGAAGAAGAACCCGCAGTGGAAGACATCATTCAACAAACAGCTACATTACACATCCCTGACCCAATTAGGATGGCTACTCAAACACACATCGAGGAACCAGCCCCACTAGTTATTGACGAACGAATGGGTCATATCGTAGACATGAACCCAGAAGATCTACAGGCCGCACGGCGAGCCATGGGACCAGATGAACCAGACCAACCTGGAGGATTCGACTTTGACTACAATGAACCGCCTCCTCAACCATATGAACAAATCAATAGGGGAATATGAGGGTACCTGCACAGACATCAACCCGATCAAGGAGGTCCTCCACCTGTGAGTGGAGGAGGACCACCAGGAGGACTACCAGGAGGACCACCAGGAGGACCACCAGGAGGACCACCAGGAGGACCGCCACCCATGGGAGGAGGTCAACCACAAGGGGCACACACGACAGACAAATTCATAGGAAATCCCCCAAGCCCTTTTAATGGGGATCGCTCAAAGGTCAAAGGATTTATCCTTCAGTGGGAAGTATATGCCGGGGTAAACGCAAGCCACGCAGCCATGAGGAATAAATATCAAAAAGCTATGTTATTCCTCACCTACATTCAGGGAGACCTGGTTAACGCCTGGGTCATGTCCACAAGCCAATGGCTGGTCAGAGAAGTAACGAGAGGCATCAGCCAGTTCGACAACAGGCTATGGAATAACATCCTACAAGCCTTTCGACGGCAATTTGCCGATGTGCTTAGCAAAGAACACGCTCAGGCCCAGCTCGATGCTGGAATTCGAATGAAAGAAGGGAAGATCAACAACTACATCGCACTATTCGAACAACTAGTTCGATACGCTGGATACAACATCAACGCTGAACAAACCCTCAAGTACTTCATAAAAGGACTTCCGAGGGCACTCTATGAAGCAATGTATCAACACAATGACCCTCGAACGTATGAAGATTGGAGAGCATCGGCGCTCAGAAGGCAACAAAAGTGGATCCACATGCAGACGGTGCACGGTAACCTAGACATGTTCAAAGGATCCACTAACAAAAATCAATCGGGAGCATTGGCAAAATTGCTCGCTCCACTATCAAATCCTGACGCAATGGATACCTCAGCAGATAGGGTCAGAGGAAGACTCGCAGGGGCAGAAGATGTCCTCAACTCTCCACGACCTCCTTTCCCGCCGAGAGGAGGGTATCTTCAAAGGCAACGTGGAAATCGGCCGGACTTTAGTCAAACCCGATGTTACAACTGTGACAAAATGGGGCACATCAGTCGAGACTGTCGCCAACCACGACGAAACAAATGCCAGCAGATAAGAAGTACCGAAGAAAAACCAAGGACCAATGAAGATAAAGCGGAAGACTGGCTGAGGGAAGTAGCCAGCGAAGGAGACAATGTGAAGGACCTCATCCTACAAAAGTTGATGGGGACGGATTTTTCAGACGCCTAAACCCGACGGCCTGGGTGAGGGCACTTCGTTGTAACTCAGTGTATATTATGCGCTACCGATCTATGCGAGTTCCAGTTCAACTGCACACACGTTACAACACGGCCGAAGTAAAAGCACTAGTGGACTCTGGAGCCACTGATAATTTTGTGAGCGAAAGCTTTCTCCAACAAATGGGGATAAAAACACGGTTGCTAGATAAGCCAAAGTGAATCTACAACATTGATGACACCGCGAACAAAGCAGGACACATAACTCGTTACGTCATCCTTCTAGTCAGTGTCAAAGGAAATAACAAGGAAATGAGGTTCCTAGTCACCAATATTGGAAAAGAAGATATACTCTTCGAGTACCCCTGGTTAGCAGCCTATGAACCACAGTTCGACTGGAGGAAAGGGTCAATTAACCAGACACATCTCCCAATCACGATCAAAATGGTCAATGCGACCGACAGAAGAAACGTTCTGGCCCATTTGCTGACAAAGTCAAAAGAACACATAGTAGAACAGCTGGAGCAAGAGGAATCACGTGAACAGAGAGTACTGCTCCCAGCCGTCAAACACGCCATCGCGGCCAAACCCAAAAACGAAGAAACCGCTGTTCTACCTCCACAATATGAACCATTTCGCAAAGTGTTTGATGAAGAGGCGTCAACAAGACTCCCAGAAAGAAGACCTTGCAACCACGCGATTACGCTTCAACCTGACGCTCCATCATCGCTAACATGCAGAATTTACCCCATGACCCGCACTGAAGACGAAGCCTTGGACACCTTCATTGATGACCATCTCAAAAAGGGTTATATCCGACCCTCACAATCACCATATGCATCGTCCTTCTTCTTTATTAAGAAGAAAGATGGGAAGCTTCGCCTGGTTCAAGACTATCGTGCTATAAATTGGTGGACGGTGCAAAACCAATACCCGCTCCCACTGATAGCAGATTTAATGCGAGACCTTGGAGGAGCGGTCATGTTTTCCAAATTTGACGTCAGACAAGGTGTTACGGTCGTCGTGACCCGAGCCTGACTTAGGCAGTATACGTGGTGACAATATGATGTGACTTATCAACACGTGTCAATGTGCGCAGGCATGACTTGATGTAAGGACACTTGAAAGTGCCTTCCTAAGAGAGCGGAACGTGAGGCGGGTCTTTTGGAGGAAAGGAACCCGACTAGATTCGAGAATGGTACAAGAGAGTAAAGCTATCGACCACAACAGTCGATAGCTGCCTTATAACCTATCTTGACTGTACGCCTTTGTCAGCAATACAGCCACTACTACTATTGCTCGGTAATTGTCCACTAAGACCCTCAGTAATCGTACAGTCATACATGAATAAGCCACATCAGTCCTGTTAGTAAGTTTCGGGAGTGACTCATCATCCCGCTTACGCTGACCCAACTGGCGAAGTGTAACACAAGGGTACAATGTCACGTGCGGATCACGTGTCATGGCCAGTGGTGTCACCAAGCCGATGAAAGTACGATTCGCATTGCCTGTGAAGGCTGCAGACCCCCCTGAAGTGCAGTTCACTGAAGAAGAAGATGAAGATACGCTGCAAATGGATGCAGATGAGACATATGAGGTCGCGCGAATGTTGAGTACTGAAGATCATTTCATTGTGGATAACAACACTGGTGATGTCGTTCGTTTAGGACTGTGTAAGTCTGAGTCACATGATTAGTCATGTGATCAGCAACCCCCAGACCACGGGATCTGGTCTAAAGGATAAGTCACGGGGGAACGGTTTCCTCAGGTCGAGTCATAATTCCTGAGAAGGGTTGGATGCGGGATTCCCAACCATGGTTAGGCTTTGTCCTGTTTAGGTTCTTTCTGATTGGAACATTCTGATGTTGCCTGATGGCTGTACTTATCATGCGCTGATGTTGCACCGGACGATTATTGGACGATAGTGAGTCACATAGTGTTATCTCTGACTCATGATGGGGCCTTCTGCCTCATGTACTGTATGGGCTTATCCCTGTTCATTGATTGGTTGATATGCTTGGGTCGTTATCCCTGATAGCTGATTGGACGATACGATATGGTACGATACCTGTTATTATTTGGGACTCAGTTTAGGAGTCAGCCCTGTAGTGTATATAAGGTGCTCTGTCTTGATAGACAAGACCTTATCTTCGTTGTCTTGAGATCTACCTCATTCAATAGAAGTGTTGGCTATTAGTGCCTGCCTCTCTCATCTTGTTGATCCTTGTGTGGTCTGTCCTCTCATCTCTTGAAGATCCCTGTTGTATCCTTCCAGTATAGGGCGAAGCCATTGCCCTTTGGTTAGTCTTTCGTGTTCGACCATTGTTATTCAACTGCCATCGGTCTGTTATTTGGTTCAAGGTCATCAAGAGTTCCAAGTCGGAACAACGTTTGGTAGAAACATTACATACAACAACATCTGAATCAAGGAAGGGGACGAACATAAAGCAGCATTCAAAACGAGACGAGGCCTCTTTGAACCTACTGTCATGTATTTCGGTCTCTGCAACTCACCAGCAACCTTTCAGGCCTTTATGAACGAGATCTATCAACCAATCATCACTAAATTCACAACAGAAGGAACGCACATTCACATATACATGGACGACATCGCCGTCGCCACCAATGATTGTGGCTCCTTCCAGCATACGACCGAAGCACATACAGTGGCAGTCGCAGCTGTCCTTGCAGTTGCCACAGCACATGATCTCTACTTCAAATTGGCAAAATGCGCGTTCCACGTTCCATCAATTGATTACCTGGGGGTAATCCTTGAAAAGGGGATGACGCGCATGGATCCTGCGAAGGTCAAGGGTGTCCGCACTTGGCCCACACCAACAAAAGTCAAAGATGTATGCAGCTTTTTAGGCTTTTGCAATTTTTACTGCCCCTTTATTCAAGGATTTGCCAACATCACCAAACCAATGAACGAACTAACAAGGAAAGACATTGAATGGCATTGGGGACCAACCCAACAACGCGCCTTCGAGACACTCAAGAACCACATTACAAGCAATCCGGTCCTCGCTCACCCAGATCCAAAAGTACAATACGACCTTGAAGTAGACGCATCAGGATTTGCTGTCAGAGCAGTCCTCACACAGAAGGGATCCGATGGCAAGAAACATCCAGTAGCATTCTATTCGGCCACCCTCAACGAAGCCGAACGAAATTACGACATATACAATCTGGAATTATTGGCCATTGTGAAGGCGTTACGAAACTGGAGATACCTACTGGTGGGGTCACCACATAAGGTCAGAGTATTCTCAGACCATATGAACCTACAATACTGGCGAGACCCACAGAAAATTAGCCGAAGAGTAGCTCGAGAAGTACTAGAATTGGAAGAATACAATATTGAGATACACCACTTCAATGGACGAGCCAATGGTAGGGCAGACGCGTTGTCCAGAAGACCAGACTACGACACTGGAGATAAGGACAACGATCGAGTCACCGTCCTACCAAATGAAATATTCATACGAACGATTGCAGGGATCACACCAACACCTATCAAACAGGATGAAACACAAATCAAAACGTGGATTAGCCCTCATGAACTCAAGAAAATAGATGGTGTGTGGTTCAAGAATGGGAGGGTGGTAGTCACCACAAAGAAACACGAAGAACTAAGGGGAGTCATAAAGCAATACCACGATGCGTTAACGGCAGGACATCCAGGGATAGCAAAGACACAAGAGTTGCTAGCCTGACACTACTGGTGGCCAAATATGAAGACAGACATCATCGACTACGTTCAAGGATGTGCGGAGTGTCAACGACACAAAGTCAACACTCGACCCACCAAAGCACCATTCAAACCCATCTACCCACAAATAGAAGCTACACCATTCGAAGTCATTGCGGTGGATTTCATAACTAAGTTACCCCAGTCAGACGGATATGACTCAATTCTGACGATTACAGATCATGATTGTTCCAAAGTGTCAATATTCTTACCTTGCCAAGAATCGATGTCAGGAGAGGAAACTGTGATGTTATACGCTCAAAAGGTACTCCCACGGTTTGGACTCCCAAGCAAGATAATCAGCGATCAAGACCCCCGTTTCGCGGTAAAGTTCATGCGAGAACTATGCCGAATCCTTCAAATACAACAAAACATATCAACCGCTTACCATCCAAGGACAGACAGGCAGTCAGAACGCACCAATCAGTGGTTAGAACAATATCTCCGACTGTGGGCAAACGAGAAACAAGATAACTGGGCAGCACAACTACCTCTAGCAGAATTCACTCATAACAATGCGATAAGCAGCACCACTAAACAAACCCCGTTTTTCACGCTGATGGGGTATCATCCAAGAGATAAATGGGCGCCAGGTACAATCAGCTTGCCCAGCATATCAAACAGATTAGAACAATTAGTGGACGCCTGTCGGAGCGCACAGGAGAACATGATAAAGGCCCAGAAGTCATGGGTCAAACACAAAGACATGCCTAGGTACGCCATAGGAGACCAAGTATGGCTAGACGGGCACAACCTACGAACCAATCAACCTGCTGCCAAGCTGGCGCCCAGGAGACAGGGGCCATTCAAAGTTGTACAGGTGATGTCCCCTGTGAATTATCGGCTCAAATTACCTCCGCAATGGAAGATACATGACGTGTTTCACACAGACCTGCTTACGCCTTACAAAGAAACACGCATGCATGGTGTAAACTACTTACACCCACCGCCCGAATTAGTTGAAGGCGTGGAAGAATATGAGGTCGAAAAGGTGATAGACTCCAGAAGGTTTGGTCGAGGACGCAAGCTCCAGTACCTCATCAAATGGAAGGGATATGCGGACTCGGAAAACCAGTGGGTCCCGTGGAACAACATCCATGCGGAGAAAGAGATAAGGAAGTTCGCACGACTAAACCTGAAGGCTGAGACTCACATAAAAACAGCCCTGACAAGACCAGAGACACCATCACCCCTCCTGCCTTCTAACACAATGTCCCATGTCCCTCTCACCGTTATCAACCTTGACGAGATTGCCATCCCCCACATCGATATCCTCGCCACCTATGATGGCAACAACAACATCGACGATCAGTTCTGCTCAGCCTTCGAGCACGTTAGAGCCGCCACTGAACATGACCAAGCCGCCTGAGACCTGGCCGAGACTCGCAGGTGATTCCCCACACCCGCAAGCGGCAGAGTGGAGGAAGATGAGGGCAGAGTACGGCCTATTGAAGGAGGTGATGTCAGCATGGAAGATGGATCAAATAGTGAAGAAGACTGCAGCAGAGAGGAGGATGAGGATACGACTACTAACGAGGCGAGTATCAACCAGTCCGCCACCTCTCTCACCACCACCGTCGTCGGCAGCATCAACCAGTCAGCCACTTCTCTCGCAACCACTGCTGTTGATGATGATGACAGCGAAGACGAGGACGACAACAGCGATGAATCCTACCATGCAGCACGAGTTGTCTGCATCCAGTGTGACAACCCCCCCAACTACTGCCACTGTGCTCCTGTTCCTATACCTTTCCAAGTCCGCACCCTTACTGGAGAAGCCTACGATGATGCGAGCTGACCACCGCCAATTGCTGTTATCTACGGACCAATGGCGGAACAAGGATACGAAGCGCGCGGTCTTCCCCCCTATAGGGAAGAACACGACCCATCGCCCATCACTACGCGCCGAACGCATGCGTCGAGGCACCCTCTCCATTCCATATCACCTACCCCAGGCAGATTCATCCTCAACAATGGGATGAATTGGGTCCCAATGATCATCGAACACGAGGGATGTCGCATCCCCGCAAAGTATGTGTGGGTACGGATGCTCAACAACCCTGAGGTGTTTGGAACGATGGGAATGCACTCGCCCGTGTATAGAGCCGACATCCATGCCAAACCGTGTCGAGATATGGGTCCAGCCGCTGAGTATTCACGAGATGAACTCCAGTATTTCCGCTCTAACTTCCGTGGAAAGCGACAGGTAGATGAAGCCCTCGCGAGGCTGGGGGACATTTCCCTCCAAGCCGAGGTGAAACGCTACCACGCGTCCACAGAAGTGATCACCGAGCTCGAAGCAGCGATCAAGAAGTTGGAGGACGACATCTACGTCCACATCGACAGGGCCAGACATTCGGCAGCAAGGCTAGGGCGAGCACATGCCCTCAGGAGGGTGCGAGATGAGCATGAGACAGATGTAGGACTCACTATGGTAACGAGTTGGGTAGTTGAGCGTGGGTGCTCACCCTTGTGAAGGGGGTGATGTTACACTTCACCGGTTGGGTCAGCATAAGCAGGATGACGAGTCGCTCCCGAAACTTACTAACAGGACTGTTGTGGCTTATTCATGTATGACTGTACGATTACTGAGGGTCTTAGTGGACGATTACCGAGCATTAGTAGTAGTGGCTGTATCGCTGATGAAGGCGTACAGTCAAGATAGGTTATAAGGCAGCTATCGACTGTTGTGGTTGATAGCTTTACTCTCTTGTATCATTCTCAAATCTAGTCGGGTTCCTTCCCTCCAGAAAGACCTGCCTCACGTTCCGCTCTCTTAGGAAGGCACTTTCAAGTGTCCTTGCATCAAGTCACGCCTGCGTGCGTTGACACGTGTTGATAAGTCATGTCATATTGTCACCGCGTATACTGCCTAAGTCAGGCTCGGGTCACGACAACCATAACAAGTTTGCTCTGGAGAAATGTTACTGGACATTGCTTAGAAGGAATGTTTCAACAATGCCTCTGGATGATGCATTTTGACATGCCTCACCTGGCTGACTCAAACATACAAAAGCATAACACTGCACTGCAAGGTATTATTACACATTTCCTATATTCCTACTATAGCCCCTATAATTCTATTGCACCTCTTTTTTTCCTGTAGTGTTTCAGGTACAAGTACAGACATATCTGACTCCACATTGCTATGTACATCTATCTTTTTTATTTTGCAGTTGAGTCTTGACCTATTTTGCTTACTGTTGTATGATAACATATTAACAATGTATCTATTTTATATGGAAACCCTCCTGTAAAAGCACATAAATATTGTTGTCTTCTGTTCTGAAACATAGTGTGCTCATTCACTCAAACCCATTTTGCTTTCTCACCTTCGCGACTGCATCAATACCTTCACTCACCTCTGTGCACACTGTTCATAATCTTAGGACTCCTTGTGCATGCCAAAGGGCCTCTTTCAGACTGGCACTCTCTGTGCACACTTTAGCACTCCTTGTGCACACTTGTGCACATCCCTACCCATTCTCACACACCTTGAGAAGCCTTGCACACCACTTTAAAACCTCTGCACATAGCCAATGTTCAGCCATCAAGACCATCATTGATGGGTCAGCCAACAAGCAAATTCTTTCATACTCATGGGCCAACTGATGTTGGCCAAAATCAGAGATTCTTACCATGTTCATGAGCCAGCTGATGTCAGCTTGGAGTTTCTCAGAGTTGTGTTCACATGGAGTGCAGCCTGGAGGAAACAGTCTCAAAAGGTTGCATATATTGTAATTATACTCTGTTTGTGTGCATATAATATCTCCATACCACAAAACTAGTACATAGATGGGCTCTACACCTGAGAAGACTCCTGTAGAAGAACAACTCCAGGGGATGCTGTCCAGAGGAACATATCTGGAGTTATTATTCCATGGAAATCATGCTGGAGTTATTTGTCTGGAGTAATTCTTCCAGAGACATTGTTTAAGAAGAATAACTTCAGAGATGTTTCTCTGGAGGACTTACTCCAGTGTTGTTCCTCTGGAGGAATTAGTCTGGAGAAAGTGTTCCAGAGAAATGACTCTGGAGTTGTATTTCTGGAGGAACAACTCCAGAGTTGTTCTTTCAGAGGAATGACTCAGAGTTGTTTTTCCAGAGGAATTACTGTGGGGTTGTTCTTCTGGAGAAACAACTCTGGAGTTGTTCATCCAGTGGGACAACTCCAGAGTTGTTCTTCCAGAGTTGTTCTTTCAGAGTTGCTCTTCCAGAGAGACAACTCTGGAGTTGATCTTCTGGAGAGACAACTCCAGAGTTGTTCCTCTGGAGAAAGAACTCCAGAGTTGTTCTCCTAGAGAGACAACTCCGCAGTTGTTCCTCCAGAGAAAGAACTCTGCAGTTGTTCTCCTGAAGAGACAACTCCACAGTTGTTCTCCTGAAGAGACAACTCCACAGTTGTTCTTCTGGAGTTGTTCTTCCAGAGTTGTTCTTTCAGAGTTGTTCTTCCAGAGAGACAACTCTGGAGTTGTTCTTCTGAAGAGACAACTCCGGACTTGTTCCTCTGGAGAGACAACTCCGGACTTGTTCCTCCAGAGAGACAACTCCAGAGTTGTTCCTCTGGAGAAAGAACTCCAGAATTGTTCTTCTGGAGAAAGAACTCTGGAGTTGTTCTTCTGGAGAAAGAACTCCGGAGTTGTTCTTCTGGAGAAAGAACTCTGGAGTTGTTCATCCAGTGAGACTACTCTGGAGTTGTTCATCCAGTGAGACAACTCCAGAGTTGTTTATCCAGTGAGACAACTCCAGAGTTGTTCATCCAGTGAGACAACTCTGGAGTTGTTCATCCAGTGAGACAACTCTGGAGTTGTTCATCCAGTGAGACAACTCTGGAGTTGTTCATCCAGTGAGACAACTCTGGAGTTGTTCATCCAGTGAGACAACTCTGGAGTTGTTCTTCTGAAGAGACAACTCTGGAGTTGTTCTTCTGAAGAGACAACTCTGGAGTTGTTCTTCTGAAGAGACAACTCTGGAGTTGTTCATCTGGAGAAACAACTCCAGAGGTGTTCATCCAGTGAGACAACCTCCAGAGTAAAGTCCAGTAACATTTCTCTGGAGTAAACTCAAGTAACTTTGCTTTGGAGCAAACTCCAGTAACTCCAGAGGAAACTTCAGTAACTCTGGAGCAAACTCCATTAACTCTGGAGCAAACTCCAGTAACTCTGGAGCAAACTCCAGTAACTCAGGAGCAAACTCCAGTAACTCCAGAGTAAACTCCTGTAACTCCAGGATAAACTCCTGTAACTTTGAAGCAAACTCCAGTAACTCCAGGGTAAACCCCAGTAACTCCAGAGCAAACTCCAGTAACTCCAGAGTAAACTCCAGTAACTCCAGAGCAAACTCCAGAAAGAGTGCTTCGGAGTTATCTCCCAATTGAGCAAAAAGTCCGAGCTGACATCGGCTGGCCCATGAACATGGTAAGAATCTCTGATTTTGGCCAATGTTGGTTGGCCCATGAGTTATGAACAAATTTGCTTGTCGGCTGACCCATCAATGATGGTATTGATGGCTGATCATTATGTGAATCATCACTGTCTTGTTGTCTATACTAGTACCTTGGGTGCTAAGTGATCATTCGTCTTATCCTTGTTGTTACGTGCGAACAGCACGTGAGCCTGACTTAGGCAACGTAGAATGAACGCGGTGACTCAGCAGTAGTCTTACTCAAGTACTAAGACTGAGTAACGTCTCAACGCACGAAGGCGGAGTTGATACTTTGTTTATCTTGACACGCGGCCCCGTGGGACGAGAGACGAAGAGAGGAATCCGGCTTTGGATAACAAGTCGAGAGATATACAAGAAATCCAAGCTATCGACTACAACAGTCGATAGCTTCCTTATAACTTATTCGCGCGATCCGCCTTCGTCAGCGAGACCGCCACTACTACTAATCTGCTGGTAATCGTCCACGGTTATACAGTCAGCCCACTACAGGCCATCAGTCAGCGTATCGTAACCCGTCAGTCAGCCATCAGTCATCGTACAGTAATCGGTCAGTCATCAGTCATTGTATAGTACAGTAAGTGTCCCCTTGATCACGCCCCCTCGGTTATCGGTTAGGTCAGATACCTACTATGACCCGGGACGTTACATCACCCCCTTCACAAGGGTGAGCGCCCTCGCTCCACTACCCAATTAGGCACGGTAGTCAGCCCTACATCGGTCTCGTGTTCATCTCGCACCCTCAAGATTGCGTGGGCTCTTCCCAGCCGCTTTGCCGAGTGGCGCGCGCGGTCGACATGGACGAAGATGTCGTCCTCGAGCCGCTTAATCGCTGCCTCGAGCTCCTTGATGACCTCCTGGGATGCGCGGTAGCGCCTCACCTTGGCTGCTAGGGAAATATCCCCTAGCCGAGCGAGGGCTTCGTCAACCTGGCGCCGTCCCCGGAAGTCAGCTCCTAAGTATTGCAGATCTTCACGGGAATACTCAGCGGCGGGCCCCATATCTCGGCATGGCTCAGCGTGAATCTTTCCTCGGTAGGTGGGGAATGGCGTCCCATAGTTCCGAAAACTTCCGGGTTGTCGCACATCCGCACCCGCACGTACCGGGCAGGGATGCGACGCCCTCATGCTCGATTACCATCGGCACCCAATTCATCCCGTTGTTGAGGACGAATCCGTTGGGAGTAGGCGATACGGGACGGTGAGGGCGCCTCGACGCATTCGCTCGGCGCGTATTAATGGGTGAGGTGTCGCGTGCCTCAGCGTAGGAAGGGAGTCCTCGCAGGGCGTATCCTTCCTCCGCAGTCGGGCCGTAGATGACAGCAATCGGAGGTGCTCCTCCTTCGTCATCCATGGCTTCATTGGTAATGTCGTCGGTTTCTTCTTCATATTGGATTCGGGGGGCACGCGCATGGGTGCGCAGTGGCATAGTCTTGGGGTTGTCGCATCGGGTACAGATGACGTTGGCGTCGTGGTATGACCCGTCAGAGGATTCACCACTGCTGTATCGATCGACAGCGGTGGTGGACGTGAAGGCGGTGGAGGGCTGGACGATACTTGCCGCGTCAACCTCTGTATCCTCATCCGTCTCTCCTGCGGCGTCATCTTCGTTACTTGGTCCAGCCGCCAGGAGGTCATGACCTCCTTCAGCAGCCCGTAGTCCCTCCTCATCTTCCTCCACTCTTCCGCTTGCGGGTGTGGGAAATCGCCTGCGAGCCTCGGCCAGGTCTCGCTCGTCTTGGTCTCGTCTGCTGCTGCCCTGACATGTTCGACTGCGGAGCAGAGTGGGTCGTCCACGTTGTTGTTGTCGTCGTACGTGGTGAGGGTGTTGATGTAGGGGATCTCGTCAATGGCGACAATGGTGAGTGGGACATAGGACATGTTATGAGAGGGTTTGGAAGATGCGTCTTCTGTTGAGACTGCTTTTATGTGAGTCTCAGCGGTTGGATTGGCTTGTTTGTACTTCCTTATCTCTTCGTCCGCATGTACGTCGTCCCATGGGACCCATTGGTTATCTGAGTCGGCGTACCCCTTCCACTTGATTAGGTATTGTAGCTTGCGCCCTCGCCCCCTTCTTCTGGAGTCTAGTACTCTTTCGACCTCGTATTCTTCCACATTATCGATCAACTCTGGTGGTGGGCATTGGTAATTGGTGCCATGAGTCACCGTCTCTTTGTAAGGTGTGAGAAGATCTGTGTGAAACACATTGTGGATGCTCCACTGTGTGGGAAGTTCTATCCGATAATTGACGGGCGACATCACCTGAGTGATGGCGAACGGGCCGTGTCGTCTGGGCGCAAGCTTCGTGGTTGGCTGGTTGGTGCGTAGATGACGTCCCTCGAGCCAGACCTTGTCTCCTACCTGGTACCTTGGTGTGTCACGATTTCTAATCCATGACTGTTGCGCCCTCTTCATTTGTCCTTGCGCTTGTTGTCTTATCTCTTTCAATTGTTTCAGTCTTGTCTCGACTCGTGGTATTGGTGACAGCTGATCTGTCCAGTCAGCGCGCGGGTG
This sequence comes from Lactarius quietus, assembly GCA_015025155.1. NCBI lineage: Eukaryota > Fungi > Basidiomycota > Agaricomycetes > Russulales > Russulaceae > Lactarius > Lactarius quietus. The sequence continues at coordinate 20,572 of WITN01000703.1, read as the reverse complement.
ATATCCCATCAGTAATCTAAACGGTGATTCGCGTGTGGACTCATTGGTCCAGTTGTTATGTGCGAATTCTGCCAGCGCTAGATACTCCGCCCAATTGTTCTGCCTCTCACTGACCCAGAACCGGAGGTATTGTTCCAGCCACTGGTTGTTGCGTTCTGATTGTCCATCGGTGCGGGGATGGTAGGCCGTCGAGATGTTCTGTTGTATCCCCAGGATTCGGCACAGTTCTCTCGTGAATTTGGATGCGAACCGGGGATCGCGGTCACTGATAATTTTTGAGGGTAGTCCGAATCGCGCTACCACATGTTTGGCGTATAGGACTGCTGTCTCTTCTCCCGATATTTCCTCGACACATGGTATGAATATGGACGCCTTGGAACAATCATGATCAGTGATCGTTAGGATGGAGTCGTATCCTCTCGACTTGGGGAGCTTAGTGATGAAGTCTAGTGCCACTACTTCGAACGGTGTCGCTTCTTGTAACGCCCCGGGTCATGGTATGTATCTGACCTAACCCATAAGTCAGGGGGCAACGGGAAGAAGCATGGTAAGGGAGATGACGAGTCGCTCTCTAATACTTACCAATACGTGGACGATTACTGATACGATTACTGATACATGACTGAGGTGATTCCTGTACGATTACTGAGCATACGTGGACGATTACACAGCAGAGAGTAGTAGTAGTAGTAGTGGCGGTCTCGCTGACGAAGGCGGACTGCAGTAGGGTACTATATAAGGAAGCTATCAACTGTTGTGGTCGATAGCTTGGATTTCTTGTAACATTCTCGCGTTCTATCCAAAGCCCAGTTTCACTCTCCTCTCGTCCTTCGGGACCGCGCGTCAGATCAAGTCAAGCATTAACTCCGCCTTCGTGCGTTGAGACGTAACTCAGCCTTCGTGCTTGAGTCGGACTATTGCTAAGTCACCGCGTTCTCATTACGTTGCCTAAGTCAGGCTCATGTGCAACGCGCACGTAACACTTCTGGTTTTGGGAACAGTGGTTGCAACGGTGCTTTCGTTTTTTGTGTATTAACTTTGCATCGTTGACAATCGGCGCACCCTTTGACATAGTCCGCGATGTCATTTTTCATTGTCGGCCACCAGTATTGTCGTTCTACCAGCTGCATTGTTCGATTTATTCCTGGGTGTCCGTGAATTGGGGGATCATGATGTGCGCGGATTACTTCTCTGATTTCGTCTGGTCCCCCCGTGACGACCAATCTTTGTCCTTGGTACCACCACAGTCCGTCGGCTTTGATTAGTTTGTGTGGGTCCACCCATTTGCGTATTCTTTGCTCGTCCTGTGGTCTTGTGGTTTTGATGGCTCGTACAAATAGTTCGTTTGGCAACACCGTAACGTCCTCATTGTCTTTTTCCCCTTGGTCATAGTCGGGTCGTCTTGACAGGGCATCCGCTCTTCCATTGGCGGTTCCCTTTACGTGGTGTATTTCGAAGTTATATTCGGCTAGTTCCAAGACTTCCCTCGCTATTCTTCGACTGATCTTCTGGGGGTCTCGCCAGTATCGGAGGTTGAGATGGTCTGAGAATATGCGTACTTTGTGGGAGGACCCTGCAAGTAAATGCCTCCAGTTTCGCAGCGCCTTTACTATGGCTAGTAGCTCGAGGTTGTATATGTCGTAATTACGCTCGGCTGCGTTGAGTGTTGCTGAGTAATATCCCACCGGGTGTCGTTTTCCATCTTGTTTCTTCTGTAGTAGTACCGCTCCTACTGCGAATCCAGATGCATCGACCTCTAGGTCGAATTGTTGGTTTTGGTCCACGTGTGCGAGGATAGGTTCTTCAGTAACTCTTCGTTTAAGCGTATCAAACACTGTTTGTTGTCGTTCTTGCCATTCCCATGGTTCGTCTTTGCGTGTTAGCTCGTTCAACGGTTTGGCAATAGCAGCGAATCCTTTGATAAATTGCCGGTAGAAATTGCAGAAACCAAGGAAAGATCGTACGTCCTTTACCGATGATGGGGATTGCCAGTCGCGAACACCCGAAATTTTGACGGGGTCCATGCGTGTTACCCCCTCTTCAAGGATTACCCCCAGGTAATCAATGCTAGAAGCGTTGAAAGTACACTTTTCTGGTTTGAAGAAGAGGTCGTGTTTTTGAGCGACGGCAAGAACGTCACAGACTGCTTCTTGGTGTTTTGTTGGAGCGTGCGGCTGTCGTTTTGTGGCTATGGCGATGTCGTCCATGTAGACTCGTATCGTCGTTCCTAGCGCTTCATGTTTTGCTATAATAGGGCGGTAGATCTCATTCATGAAACTCTGGAATGTAGCGGGTGAGTTGCACAGTCCAAAGTACATAACGGTTGGTTCAAAAAGTCCGCGGCGTGTTTTGAACGCTGCTTTGTGTTCGTCGCCCTCTTTGATTCGTATGTTGTTATAGCCTTGTCGAACGTCTAGTTTGCTGAAGATTTGCACCCCTCCGAGATCTTTGATCAGGTCATTGATGAGGGGTAATGGATATTGATTCCGTATTGTCCATTCGTTGATTTTTCGGTAGTCCTGTACAGGTCGTAGCTTTCCGTCCTTCTTTTTGATAAAGAAGAATGACGATGCGTACGGGGATTTTGAGGGACGAATGTATCCCTTCTCTATCTGCTCGTCAATGAAGTCGTCCAGTGCTGCATCTTCGACCCTTGTCATTGGGTACACTTTGCAATCAATGGCTTCTGGTGCTCCCTTTTTGAATTCGATTGCGTGGTCGCAACTCCTTTCGGTGGAAACCTTTTTGCTTCTTCTTCTCCGAATACCTTCGCGAATTGTTGGTATTCTTTTGGTATGTTGACCGTTTTTGTGTATTGTTTGGCGTCAATAGCGAGTTCGACCGCCGATCTTCGTCCATACACTTGCTCTTCTAGTTCGGTCGTTATTTGTTTTTTGTCTTCCCTGGTGAACATGCGTGATACCCGCACGTCATTGTCTTCTTCCTGGAGCAGTCTTGCCAGCACTGCTCTTCTGTCGTTTGGGTTGACTGATCGTAGTACTATGGGGAGTTGTTTTTCATCAATAGTGGCATGACGCCAGCTAAATCTTGGCTCGTAGGTTGCAAGCCATGGGTATCCCAATAGTAGGTCTTCTTTCCCTATGTCCGTGATGAGGAATCACATTTCCTTTTTTGTTCCTCCCGTTTCCACATTGAGCGTGAGGTAGTGTGTGATCTGCCCCGCTTTATTAGTGGTATCGTCGATGTTGTAAATGTTTTTAGGCTTATCTAGTGCCCGTTGTCCTAATCCCATTCTTTTGACGAATTGTGGATGGATAAAGTTGTCGGTGGCTCTGGAGTCCACTAACGCTTTGATGTCGGCCATATTGTAACTTGCACGGATTGACACTGGTACTCGCATAGAACGGTAGCGCATAATGTACACAGAGTTACAATTTATTGCCCTTACCCAGGCCGCCGGGTTCAGGCGCTTCCAAAATCCTGTCCCATCAATTGTTGTAGGACTAGGTCTTTGACCTCCTCGTCGTCTCCTGCTACTCCTCGTAGCCATTCTGCCGCTTTTTCTTCTTTGGTTGGTGGGACCCTGTAGTAGCTTCTGTGGTGCGTGCTTGTGTGTCGCGACGTCTGCGAGGTTGTCTGCAGTCGTGACTGATATGACCCATTTTCTGGCAGTTGTAACACTGCGTTTGACTATGGTCTCGTTTGAATTGCCTTTGGATAAATCCCCCTCGTGGTGTGAACGGTGGTCTGGTGTTCCTGGGGTGATTTGCTATGATTTCCTCGGCTCCCGCTAGTCGTCCTCGCACACGATCTGCTGATGTGTCCATTCTATCGTCATTGAGTGGGGCGAGCAACTTAGCTAATGCTCCTCCTGTCGTACGTCCTGGTTTGAATGCGTCAAGGTTTCCCCTGACTGTTTGCATATGAATCCATTTTTGCTGCCTCTTCAGGGCGGATTCCCTCCATTCTTCGTAGTTTCGGGGGTCGTCGTGTTGGTACATGGTTTCGTACAGCGCCCTTGGTAGCCCCCTTGTGAAGTATTTGAGTGTTTGCTCGGCATTGATATTGTACCCCGCGTGTCGAACTAGTTGCTCAAACTGGGCGATGTAGTCGTCGATCTTTCCATCCTTCATGTGTATGCCAGCGTCGAGCTGGGCTTGGGCTCGTTCCTTGCTAAGAACGTCTCCGAACTGTCTTTGGAATGCGTTGAGGAGGTTTTCCCACAACCTGTTGTCGAATTGGTTCGTTCCAGTGGCTACTTCGTTGACGAGCCATCGGCTCGCAGACATTACCCACTGGTTAACCGCGTTTCCCTGTATGTATGTGAGGAACAACATAGCTTTTTGGTACTTGTTCCTCATGGCTGAATGGTTGGCGTTAACGCCTGCGTAGACCTCCCATTGAAGGATAAACGCCTCTGCTTGCGATCTTGCTCCTGTAAATGTTGGTGGCGGGTTACCGATATATTTGTCGTTCCCGTTTTGATTGGCTATTGCTGGTCCCCCTGGAGGTGGCCCCGCTGGAGGTGGTCCTACTGGAGGTGGTCCTCCTCCTCCTCCTCCTCCTTGTGGCCATCTGCCGTTGGGTGGTCCTCCTCCTCCTCCTGATGGTCCCCTAGCGGGTGGGAATGGTCTGTTTTCGGGTGATGGTACTCGGTTTCGATTGAGCCGGAACTCGTAAAACATGTCGTGTTCAGGAATACTTGGTGCGTCGGGTACATCTGGTCCCATTGCTCGATTAACAGCTTGTACGTCTTCTGGCTGCAGCTGTTGTACGTGACCTGTTTGCTCGTTGATGACGAGTCGAGGTGGTGATACTGCTGTTTGGGTAGTCATGTAGCTGAAGGGTATTCCTCGAATTGGTTCGGGGATGTGTAACTCAGCTGTTCGTGCGACGAGTGCGTCTATTTCTGGTGACTGCACTGCAATTTCCTCGGGTTCTGCTTCACTTTGTGGGGTTGGTGATCGTCCGCTAGTATGACTTGACAGGACTGGGGTAGTTGTTCGTATCTGGAATTCGGCCCTAGGTGGTTCTGTGTCGAGGTTTAGTTCTTCTTCTTGGCCGTCTATGGCTCCTTGTTGATCAGTTGGTCGCGCGTCTACCAATGGTATGTTGATGTTTAGATCGTCGGCGGCTGGTCATGTCGCCTCAAAGTAGCTGTTGGTGTTGCTCCACCTGAGTTCGACCCAGCAACAGCGTGCTCTGTTGAACACTACTGGGTGGAAGCGCTGTGATGTGGCTGCTTCCGCGTAATATCCGGTGTTATTCTCTTCGGTCCTTCTGGTGTCTGGTACGTGTCGCCACCTTACTCGTCCTACAAGGTATCGAGCAGGTGCGTCTCGTTCTCTTGAGTCGATGCGATAGGGCACGAAGTCCCAGCCGTCTTTGGTATTGAGAGTTGCCACGGCGTTCGGTTTAGAAGAGCTTGGATTTAATGTTACGTGCAAGCAGCACGTGAGCCTGACTTAGGCAACGTAGAGTGAACGCGGTGACTCAGCAGTAGCCTTACTCAAGTACAAAGACTGAGTGACGTCTCAACGCGCGAAGGCGGAGTTGATACTTGTTTATCTTGATACGCGGCCCCGCAGGACGAGAGAGTAAGAGAGGAATCTGGCTTTGGATAACAAGTCGAGAGATGTACAAGAAATCCAAGCTATCGACTACATCAGTCGATAGCTTCCTTATAACACTAACGCGCGATCCGCCTTCATCAGCGAGACCGCCACTACTACTATCTGCTGTGTAATCGTCCACTAGTGCTCAGTCAGCTATTCGTAAGTCCTCAGTCATCCGTCAGTAATCATACAGTAAGCGAACCATCAGTCATGCATCAGTACAGTAAGAGCCCCCTTAGATCACGTCCCATCGCTTATGGGTTAGGTCAGATACTTACTATGACCCGGGACGTTACATGTGAGGTAGATACATAGTATGTGGGGACAAGCATATGACAAGACTGCAGAATATGCATGGATGAGAAGGAATAGGCAGCCCGAGGTCATGTTCTCTTTGAGTGAGGTCATACAGTAGCAGAGAGCTCGGCCCTAGCATTCGAAAGTTCTAGAACATGCCAAGTTGAGAGTAAGACATGATAAGAGGGTGAGAGTCTTGAGATGCACCATTATCACCATGAAAGTTAGGTGTACTCAAGCAGGGTGATTTCTGAGCAGAGTCCTGAAAGCTAGGTCAGTGGATGATGCATCCGAGTCACAGTCGCTTGTGAGTTGCTGATGATGCAACCTCAGTTTGGGAGGCTCCTTGGCTTATCAATGAAGCTAAATTCCTGTTGATCGCAAGTCTGATCATGTGATCATGTTGCAACCTGGCCGAAAATGATGAATTCCAAAGACTGTTCACTCTGCGATACTGACATATCTTTAACATTCGAACACCAAGTTGAATACAGCTACAATGACAACTACTCGGATGACAGCGACCGTGATCCCGACCCTGATGGGCCCGACCTCAAGAACAATGCAAACGCCACTGCACGCAACCAAACGACGGCAACTGAATGTGATTCCGACAACCAACAACCACAACTGCAACGGTGACAACAACAACAGCAGTGGTGGTGGCCATGAGATACTATTGTAGTAGTAGTACTGTACATCTTTGTGTTAATATATGTAGCATTATGAGGCCTACCCGTGGTGTCAACCCGTGCGGGTTTCGTACCCCCTCCTTCTGTTAATTCGTTTCTGCTTAGCCGATTCGATCCGTGACTACGTCACGGGTTTCAGCTAGTAATATTAATAACTCTTATGTATTGGAATATTGCCCATGCAGTAATTTGACCATATCTCCTTCATTTCTGGTCCAAATTGGATGTTCTTGGGCTTGTTTTCAATGCCACAGGTATGCGCAGGTATAGCCTTGATAAATGAATTTATAAACCCATCAAAGCGCTTAGAATGTCAATGGTTTGGACCAATCTGGTTATAATTCCCCAAGATAATTTTAATTAGTTTTGTGAATGAAATCTCATAGAAAATATTAATGCTTTAAATACTTTTGACACTTATCAATGTTTGTGAAAATTGCAAGTGGCTTCATTAATTGTAGGAGCTTTGAAGGCTTGAAAGTATGCTAAAAAATATAAGTGATTATATGCTTTCTCTTACTTACAGGCATTGATCTCTTCCAAGCACTTTTGAGATATCTAGTTATTACAATCAATTTCTCACTTTGTAATTAAGCATACAGTTATACTAAATTTCTTTATATTTATAGTAATTTCAGAGCCTTGCATTTAGTACTACAGCAAACAATTATATCAAAGCTAAAGTTGTAGCCAGGCCAGGGATTGAACCCCAGACCCTCTATTTGCAAGACAGTTAACCACTGAGCCACCTGGACCTAGCTTTTCTAAATGGATTCTCATATAAGTATAGTTGCAGGTGACTTGACTCAATAAGTTGCGCATTTTTTTCTTCAATTTTGGTCAATAACTTAAGAAATAAAATAGCAAAAAATATGAAAATATATACGAAACTAGGTCATACAAAAATTCAAGGGGTCCTCTGCCAACTGTAAGTGATCCAATCAGCAGTTCCTAAGTTATTTCACTGATCTAGTGGTTTGCCAGCCTGACTCAGCCTGAAATATGGTCATACAGCTGCTTGTCTTCTGGAGGCTTGAGGCCTCAACATTTTCTGGCCTTAGCCCTTACTGAAGGCTTTCACGTCTGTGGCTGATGTCAACCTACAAGCCACAGATGGCCATGGCTTCACTACTACCAGAGATGAGTTGTATGTATTTGATGTAAAGTGTTATGACACCAACCAATTTATTCTTTTTCTTGTCATGTGACTGTCTCGTTTATTGTTGCTTTCCTTTTACCTCACCACATCCACTCATTACTATGGACTGATTACTATACACTTAGATGACGTGGCCTTTGGCTACATGACTCATTACTATACGTGACTCCTTTTCTATTGTTCTGCTGCGCAATGCTCACATGACTTTACATCACATGATGGAAGCTATTGTTCTCTGTTCTTAGACCTACTGTGCATGCCGTTATGACTCAGTGCACAGTAGCTTGTGACCCATTGTTCCCATTACCTTATTGTTCTCGTTATGCTAATTGTTGACATGACACCATTGTTCTTTAGGTACTATAAAGTCTGGCTCATCTGTACCATGTAGCTTCAGACTTGACTTCTCTTGTATCTTACAGCACTAGTCTCTGTCTATCAAACACCCCTGCTCATCATCAGTCTGATAAGTTTGCCTTTGGCTCACTTATCGCCCTCTCATTGTTAGGGTCGGCGTACCCCAAGCCTGACTTAGGCAGTTATACGTGGTGGGAGTAGAATGTGACTTTGCAAAACAAGTCAACACGCGCAGGCATGACTAGAAGTTAAGGACACCTGAAAGTGCCTTCCTAAGGGAGTGATACACGATCCAGGTTTATGAGGGGAAAGGAAACCCGACAAGATTCGATGGTGATACAAGAGAGTAAAGCTGTCGACCACATCAGTCGACAGTGCCCTTATAACTGTTTTTAGCTGCACGCCTTCATCAGCAATGCCACCACTACTACTAACGCTAAGTAATCGTCCACTAATACTATCAGTAATCATCAGTAATCCTACATGAATAAGCCATCACAGTCCTTTAGTAAGTTTCGGGAGTGACTCGTCATCCCGCTTACGCTGCACAATACCGACGAATCATAACACTCATCAAGGAACCTTTCAACTATCCCTTGCACCCCTCTCCCTTTTCCCCTCTCATTGTATCTTTGCTATAAGTCCCTTGAGGCATGCTTAGTACAACTCTATCACAGTAACTCTCTAAGTGCACATTGCACTTAGTACTCTGATATCACACCCCTCCTCTACCCCTTCAGCATCCTCAGGATCATTAAGCCAAGTCGGCTGAACATCCCTGCTGTGACATAACATAAAGCATCCTAAGATATAACTACTCTGGGTCTTGACTCTCCTAATGGACAAACTGGCTGAATATTCCACACAGCATACCTTGTCAGATGGGCTACCAGTGGTACCATTTCCGTGTTCTAGTTCATTCTTTCCATCCATGCACACTGTATCAACCTTATGACTCACTTTTACTCCTTGTGACTTTCTTCCGTCTTCTGCATTGTTCCATATGACTTCATACTTATACTGGTACTAGTAGTATTGGTGGTGATCCTAGTATGACAGTTACTAGTTGTGGTGTGTCCCAGTTTGTACATAACATGTACTCATAACAGACTTGGACCTTAGGTCTGAGTTCTTGAATCACATCAATTTCACACTGCCACAGACACTGGGTTGCATCCAAGTCCAGATGACTTGTCAATTCCACCATTCCTATCTATGATGTTTGAAGGTACTCCATGTTGGATCCAATGCTCGTATACTCACTACTCTGCCTAGGGCTATCCCCTATGCTCTCGCATACTGTCAACACCATATCTGCAACCCTGAGCTGGGGAAGTCTGGGCCACTCTACAACAACACTGTCGAGGAATCCATCAGCAGACTCAGTACCCCACATCTCACACTCAAGTCAAGGCCAACACATTCAGTTGAATGTAACAGGGTGCCTCCAGGGTACATTTTATACTACTCAGTCTGGGTAAATAGTTCATAAGAAGTAGCAAAAGAATCACATGGTATCAGTACAGTAAATGGCCACATTGTAAGGTAACGATGTCACAAGTGTTGAACTGAATCAGATTATTGTAGTGATGGGTCATGGGTACATGTAGAAGGTTGGACTGAAGGACTTGGACCGTTAGAAGGGGAGGAATTGAGATGATGATACAAGATGGTAACTATGCTTTGCCCTGGTGACTTCAGGCTTGGCAGGCTTGTGCTTGATCTGAAAATGATAACTTAGGAATAGTTAAAGCTTGTGATAATTGATTTGAGGGTGTATTGTAGCAGCCAAAGGCCATAGGGAAAAATTTAGAGGGACTTCACTACCACCCTGCCTGAAGCGGGTGTATTAGCTGGGGCCCCTGGCCCGATCTGGTTCCAGGATCCTGGTGCGTTTCTGCATCAGATGACAGGGAACTGGAAGATGAAGGTGAAGTCATTGAGGAAATGGATGAGGAAGAAGAGGAAGAGGACAAGGATAATGACTGGGATGAAGTAGATGAGGCATTTGATAGAGCTGCAAATGATGAGGAAATCACAGTGGCTGCTCAGTTTGTGGCTCTGTAGTATCAAAATATCTGTCAATATCTTGCACACTGCTTCTTATGTTTTAAGATCACATCAGAGACACTTACTGATTATGGCAAACAAATGACATGGTGTTCAGACTGTTATGGAAACCTGAGAATATGATTATGATCAAAATGTGGCTACAAGAATTGAGGTCTAATCACAAAGCTGTTCAAGATTATAAGTGCTTGAGTTGGTGTTAAAATATGATCATAATAATTGAGGTTTAATTGCACTAGCAGTCCAAGATTATAAGCACTTGAGTTGGTGTTAAAACATGACTACAAGAATTGAGGTCTGATTGTAATGGCAGTCTGAAATTGTTGGTGCTTGTGTTATGATTAAAACATAGCTACAAGAATTGAGGTCTAATTTTAACAGTGGTCTGAAATTGTAAGCACTTGAGTTGGGGTTAAACATGGCTACAAGACTTGAGGTCTGATCACAACAGCAGTCTGAAATTTTAAGTGCTTGTCTTGCAATTAAAATGTGGCCACAATAATGAAGGTCTAATTACAATGGTGGTCTGAGATTGTAAGTGCTTGGGTTGTGATTCAAATATGGCTACAAGAATTGGATCTAACAACAAAGTGTGATGAGAATTGCCAGTGCTTGTGCAATGGCTAAAATGTATCCCAAAGAATTAATGTCTAAATTCAAGTGCTTTAAATGTGGGCATAAGTTTGTCCATGAAATTAAATTTAAGAGTAAGAGCAACAGGTTATTGCAATCAAGTTTCAGGCATTTAATAATCAAGATGACCTTTGTAAGCTGTCTACAAGTACTTACAACCTACTTAAATAATTTCAAAATTTTTAAGCACCCTAATTTTTTAGCATTTTTGCTGATGTTGGTTACCAGCCAGTATGCTATTTGGCAATCAATTTACTTATTGGCAAGTGCTGAAATTTTGAACAATTTTGCTGATGAGGGAGTGTGTCTTTAGAGGAGAGTTTGCTGATTCCAGAAAAAGGTCCATGGTGGAGTAATAGTTTCGTGTGGTACGTGTTTCATATGGCCATTCGTCTGTATATGCTATATGTGAGTATCATATATGTATTGCCTATGTATGATTACGCATTGCGCATTGTGTGTATAGGTATGTCTCTGTACTGTAGCGTTATCACTAAACGCTGGTTCGACTTGAACAGATCTGTGACGTGATACTCGAGTGTATGGATGAATCTTGACAAACACGGGCAACTTAGCTAAGTTGCACAGCCACTAGGTCGCTTGGTAGACACTAGGGTATCCCGAGGGATAAGCTTCAATCGACTGATTGGAATAGAGCGAATAGAAGGCAGAAAGAGAAGAAGACGATGGTGATGATTCAAGAAGACCAAGCTAGAGAGCCTTGGTCTTTACTACACGACTTATATACAGTTACTTGCTGGCTTTAAAGCGCAGCTTAAGAATCCAAACCCTAATACAACTATCCTAGGAATGAGTCATTGTCCGTTCTAATAATACCTAAAACACCGGCGATAACAAGTGCCGACGACGCGTAACTGTCCATGACTAATAACGGCTAACTATCGTAGTCATAACCAAGTAGTAAGCGTCCCGAACTCCGAGACCTCGTAATGATGATGATGAGCAGTCCGTAACATGTCAAATCGTGACATTACCCCTTTTTCAGGCAGAACGTCCTCGTTCAAACACCCAGGGAATAATGGTCGCACCTCAACTGGTCGAAACCTCTTGATCCATAATCCTCTGTAGTCCATTAGCTGCCTCTAGCCGACGCGTACACTTCCTGACTTCGTTACCGACCACATACTGCTCATTTTCCAGAGCAGTAATGCGTTCCGCGATTTCGGAGTACCGGCTAGTAACAGCCCGGTATCGAAGGACCTCCGCCCATAGCGACCGATCAGGGATCTGCCCCATGGCCAAGTCGACCCCATGGCGATCACCAAAATCCTGTCGCAAATACTGCATTTGGTCATGCGTATAATGGCGGTCGTTATCCACGTTATCGAGATCAGGAGCGGCGTGGACTTCACCTTGTTGAATCTCCCCTCCCTTCTTCATGCACCCATAGACAATAGGGTTGTTACCAGGCATCACATGGATGTACTTGGCGACAGTGATGTGACCATTCTCGGTCATGCGGAAATTGATAAACCTGGGGGAATGTTTAATTCGAAGCCGTCGGGAGCATCAGCCTTGTCCCGAGCACGCTGTTGGTCAGCTGGGACTCCGCCTCCTCGATAGTCAGGGAAGCAAGGGCTTTCTTTTGCTGCTCCCACACCAGCTCTTCTTCCTCGCCTACCCCTCCTCGGCACAAGTGGTATCCCTTCATCTGGGATCCCGATACTTGGCGGGGATCTTGATTTTCTTTGTCGACTCGGACTCCCGAGCTCGGAGGGTGGCACGGATGTGAATACCCCAGGACGTCGCGGGGTCCATGATGACATTGGTAGGGGGGTCGACATTGATATATCGAGGCGTTGGCGGCGGAGGGATTTTGACGGGGTCGTTGTTACATGTGCAATTGTAAATGAGTTGTCCGCAATCGTAGTGGATGTGGGAGTCGTCGGCGTCAGGATGGCCTGGACATGACAGGGCGGTTTGCTTACAACTTCCACAAACTCTGTCCATGTTACTGGGGTTGGAGCCGCTTGGAATCTGGATAAGCGTTTGTGGAACAACGAGGTTCTCGATGCGAGTAGGAGCTCCCTCCTCCACCTCCGATTGGTCTTCCTCCAATCCTCCAGCGTCGTGTCCGCATACATCAGGGGTTTCGGGGATGAAGTCCTCGGGTCCGATGCATCGAAAGGCGGCAGCGACTTCGGCATAAGTAGGTGAAGTAACAGTGGGAAGATGATAAGATGTTTGGGATGTAGTGGAAGCAACAGTGGGAGAAGTGGTCATCGTTCGACTGAGGAAGAACTGATGTGCTTCATCCAGAGAATGGCCTGTCTTTATACGTGAGGGAGTAGAATTCAGAGTCCGTTTAAACTCAGCTAAGGCATCAGGGGCATGTACGTCAGTGGCGTTGACCCACTGTGACTCCGAGTCTGGGTACCCCTTCCATTTGATAAGGAATTGTTTGCGCCTTGTCCTGCCGAATTGCCGTTGGTCTAGAATCTTCTCAATTTCGTATTCCTCTTCGCCATCGATTAATTCAGGGGGAGGTCTTGGGAAATTTGGTCCATGAAAGGAAGTCTCTCGATAGGGGTGAGAAGATCGATATGAAACACGTCATGAATGCTCCACTTGGTGGGTAATTCCAATCGATAGTTGACAGGGGACATCACCTGGATGATCTGGAAAGGTCCATGTCGTTTGGGCGCAAGCTTGGCGCTTGGCTGATGCGTCCTCAAGTGACGCCCTTCTAGCCATACACGATCCCCTATTTGGAATTTGGGCGTATCTTTATGTGATACCCATGACTTTGGGCTTTGATAATTTGTTTTTGAGCATGTTCCCGTGCCTGTTTGAACTGATCAAGGCGCAACGCCACTTGCGGCATGGGACTGGGCGTAGAATTCCAATCAGCACGAGGATTATGCCCCATCAATAGGAAGAATGGGGACTGCCCTGTGGCTTCGTTAGGCCAATTGTTATGCGTGAACTCTGCTATTGGAAGATAAAGATTCCAATTGTCTTGTCGTTCATTTACCCAAAAGCGGAGATATTGTTCGAGCCATTGGTTAGTTCGTTCTGACTGTCCGTCTGTACGAGGGTGGTATGCGGTAGAGATGTTCTGTGTTATCCCAAGTTGTTTGCATAGTTCTCTTGTGAATTTGGACGCAAATCTGGGATCTCTGTCGCTAATGATTTTGTTGGTAGTCCATACCGCATGAACACATGTTTGATGTACAGCGCTGCTGTTTCTTCTGCGTTGATTTCTTCATTGCAAGGAATGAACACAGATGCTTTGGTACAGTCATGATCCGTAACTGTAAGGATCGAATCGTAGCCCTGCGCGACGGGTAGTTTAGTGATGAAATCGAGAGCGATAGTCTCGAAGGGCATAGCTTCCGGTTTAGGGTATATGGGTTGTAGTGAAGCCCTTATAGGGCGATTATTGATTTTGTGTCGTTGGCATTCCGCACAGCCTCTGACGTATGCCAATACGTCTTGTCGTATCGTTGGCCACCAATAGTATCGTTCTACTATTTTACCAGTTTTGCTGATCCCTGGATGACCATGTACTGGGGTATCGTGGTGAGCGGCAATAATTGATTTTCGCTCTTCACTTCCCTTGGTAACTACTCTTCTGCCTTCTTTATACCACACCCCGTTGATCCTCTTCAGTTTGTGTGGATCTACCCAAGGTTTGATAGTGTCTTCATTTTGTTCGTCTTTGTGATTGGTTGACTCCATTTCTTCTACCGTGATTGTTGCGAACGACTGATTAGGCATTCCAGTACGGTGTGTGTTACTGGTTCGTATGAATACTTTATCAGGTAACACCGTGACATTTTCATTGTCTTGTTCCCCGTGATCGTAGTCGGGTCGTCTTGACAATGCATCTGCTCGTCCGTTTGCAGTCCCCTTTATGTGGTGAATCTCGAGATCATATTCCGACAATTCAAGTACTTCCCTCGCGACCCGTCGACTGATCTTTTGCGGTTCTCTCCAATACCGCAAGTTCATGTGATCTGAGAATACTTTGATTTTATGGGGTGATCCCGCTAGTAGAGGCCTCCAGTGTCGTAGCGCTTTGACTATTGCTAATAGTTCAAGGTCGTAGATGTCATAATTTCGTTCTGCTGTATTGAGGGTTGCGGAGTAATAGCCTATAGGATGTCTTTTGCCATCAGTTTTCTTTTGGAGTAACACCGCTCCCACCGCGAAACCTGAAGCATCTACTTCCAATTCGAATTGATCTTTCAATACCAGATGTGCCAATACAGGTTCGCTTGTAACCCGTTTCTTCAATACTTCAAATGCTTGTTGTTCCGTTGCGCCCCATTGCCATTCCGTTGTTTTCTTCGTGAGATTGTTTAGTGGTTTGGCAATTGACGCGAATCCCCTTATGAATAGACGGTAAAAATTGCAAAAACCCAAAAAAGATCGTACGTCCTTCACTTTAGTTGGCGTTGGCCAATTTTTAATGCCTGCGATCTTTACAGGGTCCATACGTGTTACCCCTTTTTCAAGGATTACCCCCAGGTAATCAAGAGACGACGAGTGGAAAGTGCATTTCTCCGGTTTGAAAAATAGGTCGTACTTTGCGGCTACCGTAAGCACATCCCGAACTGCGTTGACATGGTCAGCAATATTTGTTCGGGTGGCGATACCGATATCGTCCATGTAAACCCGAATAGTTGTTCCTTTTGCATCATGTGTCGCTATCGTATCCCGGTATATGTGATTCATCATGGTTTGGAATGTGGCAGGAGAATTTGTTAGCCCAAAGAACATCACCGTGGGTTCGAAAAGTCCGTATGGCGTTTTAAACGCCGCTTTGTGTTCGTCACCCGCTTTGATACGAATATTGTTGTATCCCCACCGTACGTCGAGTTTAGTGTATATATGTGCACCGCTAAGGTCTTTGATGAGGGTTTGAATCAACGGCAATGGGTAATTGTTGCGGATTGTGAATTCGTTAATTCGCCGATAATCCTGTACTGGGCGTAGTTTTCCGTCCTTCTTTTTGACGAAAAAGAACGGAGATGCGTACTGCGATTTAGAGGGTCGGATATACCCTTTGTTGAGTTGTTCCGTAATGAAATCACGTAGTGGTTTGTCCTCCAATTGTGAGAGTTCGTATATAGAACAGTTGATATGATCTGGGGCATTGCTTTTGAGTTCAATAGCGTGATCCCATTCCCGTGCAGGGGGAAACCGATGGGATTCTTCTTCACTAAAAACCTTTTTGAAGTTGTCATATTCGGCTGGTATTTGGATCTTTTCCTTTGGTCCTGCAGCTATGGCGAGATCAGTGGCAGCTCCTTTGATAGAGCTATGCTCCCCTAATTTCGCGACAATATTGTCTTTTGCGACATCCGACAGTAGACGAGCTACTACGTTGACGTTGACCTTGGGATGGCATGATTTGATTACGATTGGTAACACATTTTCATCAATTGTGCCATGTTTCCAACTGAATTTTGGTTCGAAAGTACTGAGCCATGGATATCCAAGGAGGAGATCTTCTTTTCCGATGTCCGCTAGAAGAAATCTCATTTTCCTGATGATTCCTTTTGTTAATATTTGCAAATCGACAAAATGGGTAACTGATCCCTTTTTGTTTAGCGTGTCGTCGATATTGAATAATTGTTTTGGGTTTGGTAATGAAACCGCGCCCAACCCCATTTGTTTCACAAATCGTGGATTTATGAAATTGTCCGTTGCTCCGGAGTCTACTAATGTTTTTATGTCGGCCTTGTTGCTGCTGGTTCGGATCGATACTGGAATTCGCATAGAACGGAAGCGAGTTATGTATACAGCATTACAACGTAGTGCCCTCACCCAGGCCGTCGGGTTCAGGTGTCCCCAAAATCCTTGTTTCCCATCAACTCCTGCATCGCCATGGCTTTGAATTCTTCCGTTTCGTTGGCTGCAGTTCGGAGCCAATCATTCTTCCTTTCTTCGGTAGTACGATTGTCTGCCACCATTTGAGCGATATGGAGATCTTCTCCTATTTCAGAGCGATCATCCACCACTTCTACACCCCTAGAATTGCTAAAGGGCCTAGGTGGATTTCGTGGTTGACGTGGCTGGGAGCAATTGCGACTGAGGTGTCCTTTCTTTTGACAATTATAGCAAATTACTTCCCTGAGATCGGGAGGTTGTCTCCTTCGTAAGAACCCTTCGCGAGGTTTGAAAGGTGGTTGCGAATTATTGAGATATGGTCTTGGCTGTGCCAATACGTCTTCCGCATGCGCTAACCGTCCTCGGGCCCTGGCTCGATCGGCTGACGTATCCATCGCATCCGGATGGCGTCTGAATTGTCTCCAATTTGTTTGTGTTG
Source organism: Lactarius quietus (assembly GCA_015025155.1). NCBI lineage: Eukaryota > Fungi > Basidiomycota > Agaricomycetes > Russulales > Russulaceae > Lactarius > Lactarius quietus. The sequence goes on along the minus strand of WITN01000703.1, from coordinate 3,490 downwards.
GTGGTGATGGTCGAGGTTGTATCTTGTATTGATCAATTTTGTTCTTCAAATGGAGATATTGACCTTGGCGTTTAATGGCTGCCTTTTTCCAATCCTCATAGTCTGTGGGGTTGTCGTGAAGGTAAATGGTTTCTTGTAATTTATTTGGCAATCCATTTGCGAATAGATCAAGGACCATTGGTTGATCTATATTGTAGCCAGCATATCTGACCAATTGTTCGAATTTTGCCACGTACGCGTCAATATCCCCTCTTTCCATTCTGATGCCTCTCCTCAGTTCCGTTTGTGCTTTCTCTTCTTTGAGAGTATCTGCGTATTGCCTCATGAATGATGAATGGGTGTTGTACCACAACCAATCGTCAAGAGGGTTTCGTCCATTGACATCGACTTGGACTCGTAGCCAAGCCACCATTGATCCTACCCATTCGGTTACGGCAGTCCCCTGGATGTAGGTGAGAAATAACATAGCTTTCTGATATGGGTTCCGCATGATGGAATGGGTTGAATTGATTCCTTCGTATAAACTCCATTGCATAAGGAATTCTTCAGCTTTTTCACAGTCACCTGCGAAGATCGCAGGTGGGTTGCCACAAAATTTGTCATGTGCCGCTGGTAAGGGTGCTTGCGCTGCTGGTATTTGCGCTGGCGGGTTTCCGAAAGGTGGTCCTGCTCCACCTCCCCTCCGCCTCCGCCATTACCTCCCCCTCCTCCTGCGCCATTACCTCCCCCTCCTCCTGCTGGAGGGTTTGGTGGGGGTCCTTGATTCTGAGGATCGGTAAGAGCTCGAAATGCCGTGACTGTCGGTGCTACTGGTGAAGCAGTGAGCAAATAGATTGGTTGAGCGGGTAGACTCCCCGTAGTTGCTTGAGCTTGAACATGAGAGGTGAGGGTTGCCATTGCTCCTAAGCGTAATGTTTCTGTAGCGATTGCTAAATTGATTCCTTGTTGTGATGGAGATGACGATCTTGCTCCAAGAGATGCGTTACTCTTAGTACTTGGTGATGGGGGTGGTGTGGTAGATGCTGGTTTGACAGCGATGGTATTTTCCAACTCTTGTAGTTCCTCTTGTGTGAGCTCGTTGATGTAGATATCACAGCCTAAATCTTCTAAAGCTGCTCGGAAACCTTCCCACTCTCCGTCTTGTCCGCCTGATGGCTGAAACCAACGAATTTCCACCCAAACGTATCGATCGTAGAGAAACTCAACTGCGACGGATCGATTATCCACTTGGCTCTTTGCGTGATATCCGGTAGTGCCTGTAGTGCTACTATACCGGTATTCTGTATTCTTGCGAAATCTTTGTGGTACGTTGTCCGCTCCTCTGTGTTGAAACCAAAGGTCGTCACAGTTGAGACAACGTTCTCTTGTAGTTGCTGATGATGCCACGTTGAAGCTTGGTCTTAATGTAGCGTTATCACTAAACGCTGGTTCGACTTGAACAGATCTGTGACGTGATACTCGAGTGTATGGATGAATCTTGACTAACACGGGCAACTTAGCTAAGTTGCACAGCCACTAGGTCGCTTGGTAGACACTAGGGTATCCCGAGGGATAAGCTTCAATCGACTGATTGGAATAGAGCGAATAGAAGGCAGAAAGAGAAGAAGACGATGGTGATGATTCAAGAAGACCAAGCTGAAGAGTCTTGGTCTTGACACTTTGGTTTATATACAGTTACTCGCTGGCTTTAAAGCGCAGCTTCGAATCCAAATCCTAATACCGTTGTACTCGTAATGAGTCATGATACGTTCTAATAATACCTGAAACACCGGCATACCCAAGTACCGGCGACGCGTCAGTGTCCATGACTAATTGAGGCTTACTATCGTAGTCATAACCGTATAGTAAGCGTCCCGAACTCCGAGACCTTGTAATGATGATGATGAGCAGTCCGTAACATGTCAAATCGTGACACTAAGAATGTGAAGGCAATGCATTGCAGATGTTTGTTTGTCATTTGACTGCTTACAGTCTGCTTCCATGCTCAAGATACTTTTATAAATAGCTTTCAATATCTTTACATACAGCATACAGTACAAGTATAAGAATCAGATCAACTATTTACTCCTCTTCTTCCTCTTCAATCTCAAACTCCTCAACATTAAGCATATCTAATCCTGCATGTTGTCTTAAGACATGAACTCTTGACTCCATCACCCAAATCCCAACCAATTTAGTGATATGAGAGGTTTCCAACACCACATAGCCTTTAGACCACTCTCCACACCATCTTCCATGTATGTCAACTGTCCTCACAAGCTGATGAAAGACTACCAATTTGTGGCCACTATCTAGTAGAGAGTAAAATGCCATTGCCTCTCTAAAAATGGGCACCTCTTCCTGATATTCAAAGTATCTATATGACCTGGAAGCTTGGCCTCCTTGCTCAGATATTCTGCTCCTTAATGTGACATCTCCTGGGATTTTACACTTCCCCCATCTCTGAACTTTCAGGTCCATATCAAAATCCTCTTTAAGATAATCACAAATTGCAGCAATGTGATGATAATATTCTGAGGGTCCATTCATTTCCCCCCTTTTGATTGGAAGTGACTGATGTAGATGTTCAGACTTCCTTTTCTCCTTGGATTGTGTTTTTAAGAAAGAATATTTCAAGGTCAGCACCTTGTTATTTGCCCTTTCAAAAAGCATTGTGGCAATGTTGCCAAATGGTGCTTTTTTAGATCTGACTTTATGACCAATCTCTCCAATGGCCCTTTCAACTGTGGCTTGAGAACCAAATCTGATTGAGCCATTCTATGCAATATGGGTTGGGACATGAATCAATTGCCAGATGCACAGTCTGCACCTTGAAACTTTGGTTGGATCATTATGAACATAAAGCCTTTCAAATCCTTTGGGGAAAGATGTGGCTTGAGAATATAAGGCTGCTAAGTCATCATTACACTTTGATGTGTGAGACATTGCAACTTCAACAATATTCACAAACTCCACAAAGTTCTCTAGCACATCTTCATCAAATCCTAGCTCCCATGCCATTGGTATGATAAAACAATGAAGGACAGCCATCCACTCATAAATTTTGTATTGGCTGTGGCGCTTTTTGTACAGGTTTCTTATTGGCCCACAAAATGATGGTGGGAGTGTCTTTACTGCCCTCTCAATCTCTTCACCAAGTTCTGAGGCCATTTCTGCACTCATATGTATCTTCTCATCAGGTGTACTGTGAGTCACCCACAAATCCCAGATGTGCACCATGCAGTTTTCATAAAATAAATGAAATGGATCCAGGGGAAAGAATGATGGATGCAAAAATGCAGGACTGGCTGCACATATAGTAGGGCGTGAGATTCCTGTATTAGTCACAATCCTTTTGAGTTCTTGTTTAGTGACAGCAGAATCAAGCCTTCTAATTGTCTCCCAATAATGATCTTGGGATCTCAATGGTAAGTTAGCCATATTCACAATAGGGCACTTTTTATTATATACCCTCTTCTCAGGTGGAGAGATTGGATAATATTGGGGCTTT